>CAMOHE010044319.1:0-18082 GCA_946598075.1 Artocarpus hirsutus | reverse complement strand
AAACGGGAAAACTTATCCATTAAATCAAATAAATTCAAAAGTCAAATGTTTTATTACCAAAATTAAAGAAATCATACCATAATTATGATATTTAATCAGAATAAAACGTCCATAAATAAATTCCATCTTATCACAAATTTTGTGAAATTTCTGCTGACTACTTGTCAACTGTCATCGGCCTGTCGATCTCAGGAGTTCGGCCTGCCGATCTCAGAAGTCCGGCCTACCGATGATATACCATCGGCTTACCGTTCTGAGGACATCATTTCGGCCTGCCGATCCGAATGGTCCGGCCTACCGATCTGTCTTAACTCCCATAAATCATTAATAATATATAATTGTCCATAAAAATATAATTAAACACATAATATTAATGACATGAACAATTGAGCACATCAATTCTACGCAAGCGTCACCTGTCATAACACTTAAATAAAAATGGTTAGCACCATTTATCATATATCATAGCACATCATGAGCATATCACTTAACATCATCATTAATATAACATTAACATTGTCATTTACATAACCTTATCTGTTACATAGAATTAGGCGGGCGTTACAGGAAGGATATCACGATTCATCATTGTATAAGAGGCTCCAGTGTCAAAGAAAGCTGCAACCTTGATAGGTTGAGCGTACTTTGAAGGGACAACATGCATTGTCATTATGGGAGCAGACTGGGCAAGGCAAAGGGATTCTGCCTGGTATTGCCAAGGTTCGTCAATTGGTTCATCAACTTGTTCAAACGCACAGAGGGAGTTGCGGTAGGCTCATCTTCGGGGGAGAAAACAAATTCAATATCATTTTTTGATAAAGAGACACTTGTAATTTCTTCGATGTGGGCAATGAGCTTAGCTGTCTTGCCTTCGGGATAGTTCTTCGCAAAATGGCCTTTTTTACCACACTTGTAACAGCAGTCGGTAGTCTTTCCAAACTTTTTCTTTTTCTAAAGAACTTGACAAAACGTCATCGTTTGTGTCTTCGAGGTTTCCATGAAGTTGTAGCAAACTGTTTATGTGTGCGTCGAGCTTTTGGTGGATAGCACGAACAGTTCTGATGACTAGGACATTCGATGACTAGATCCTTACGAGAGCAAACTCGGTCTAGGTATTTGGATTGTTTTAGGTATTCTTGTAAGATCTTGTTTTGAGAGCACATCTTTTCTAAGGCGCAAATAGTCAACTAATAAAGTTCACCAAGAGTAGTGTTCTGTAAGTCTTTTCCCGCTTGAGTGAGGATCTGAGTAGTTTCTTCTCCAAGAGGGTCTGGAATAGAAGAAAGGTAAGCTTGCTTCATATTTTATCGTTGATACCACCAATTTGGTAGAACCGTTGTGAGATACGTTTGAAGTGCTTTTCTAGATCTTTCTTCTCCATTAAACAACATCTCATTTTGAAGAATTCAGCACAGAGCCGTTCTATGGTTTGGTTGTCCTATCCACAAAATTCATTGTAGACAATCGCAAGAGCTTCTTCAATGTTTTCGAGTTGTAGGAATTGGAGTTGCCTATGGTCTCCAAGACTTTTCCATCATTCTTAGAGGATTCCTATAAATCGAGAGGCAAAGCCTAGCAAAATTGATTTTGTTTACGTCAGAGGCTTTTGTGTTTCCAATAGATTCTTGGAACCTTTTATGCCATTTGTGGGGAGGAATATCATCAAGTGTAAAGACTTGGAATTTTTAACTTCGAGTGGAATGGCTTTCTGGAGAGGATTCTTCCTGTTCTTCAACGTTATAGGCCTGTGTGGTTTCAGACTACTCAACAACTTCTTAGGCCATGAAGTGTAGTGGACTTATGTCATCATCTGATGAACTTGGATTTGAGGATGAGTTAGCTGAAGTAGTACAGTCACCTTGAAAGTCAGAGGGTATAGACAGATTGTCGAAGAAGTCTGGTTTTGAGGAATCAAAATGAGTCAGTTGGCCACATTGTTGGTTCTGCAAGATGTGGGATAGTGGATTGTGGGATTTTTGAACCATGAGTTGGTTGCCTGTTTTTGTGGAATCTTCAGGTGGAGCAAAATATGAAATTTTGGTTTTCATTTTGGCTTTCTGTCGCATTTGTTGGCGTTCTTGTTCATCTAGTATTTGTTTTTGTCTAAGCATAGAGGATGCTGTTGGCTTGGGCTTGATTAATGGTTGAGGCTCTTTTGCCATCATTGTGAAGCGCCAGGGAGTTGCATCATTTGTAGCTGCTTTCAACTTCTCTTATCATTTGAGATCTTCATACTGGAGTTTGAGGTTTTCATCTCCTCCTCTTTGGTAGTAAAAACATGCATTGAAACAGTAGAGGTTTTAATGAGGAGAATGAGTTCGTCATGGACTTGTTGAATCTTGGCTGATAATTCTTATATGATGAAATTTCAGGATTGGTGAAGATCAACCATAAGTTAGGCTGTCTAGCTTTCAATCTTCTTGAGAATTTTGTTCTGGGAGATTGAATTTTCTGTTTGCCACTTTAGAGTAGCTTCGGCTGGGGAGACTCTTTTTGTAGAACCATCAGCTTCTCGTGTAATTAGATTGGCAACCTCTGGTTGGTGAAGTATGGTACCATTGTGGGTACGAAACTCAATCATGGGAGGAAAATCATCTTCGTATGGTGAGGAAGAAGAAGGGCTTATCATGTAAGCTTGGAGTGGTTGTGAAGCTGATAAAATGGATTCTCCATGATCTTTGGGCCACTGTTGGGTCTTCTTGTGACATGGCAAAAGGGTAGCAGACTGTGAAGAAATTCGAGACTTTGGGATAAATACTAAAGTAGAGCTGTCGTCAGGAGCTTGAAGAGGAAAAGAAGGGGAAACATTGTCCCATATGGTTGGCGTCAGAGTTGGTTGGCCATAATGGGCTGGGGCAGTGTAACTAACTAGGTAGTCAAATTTGCTGGAAGGTTGTTCGAGAGGACCGATAGTAGTATCTCCCTAAAAAAACTTTTGTTTCAGTTTCTTTCCTGTGCTTGGCCACTTTCTACGAGTCTGTGATGCAATCGAGCAATCATCTTGATCAACAAGGCAGGCTGGGCATGAGCAAACATCCCAATAACAATGATTATCGGGAGTCTTAAAAGCATAGACTGGGTTGCCAGAGGAATCAAAAGATTCAATATCAACATTCTAGGGAAGAAAGGCTGGTCATCATGTACTGGGTGGTGAAATAACTAGAGGAAGAAAGGTCTTCCTTCTGATCAAAAGTTATTTTAGTGCTTCCGTCAACAAGTGACTTATAACATGGTTCCCTCATGTGGATTATGGGAGGAGTTTGCTGTATTTTCTTGTAGTTAGTAATCCATGAGCTAGGCAGTATCTTTTGCAACTCTTCTGTGGGAATCTGTCTTCATGGCTGAAGAAGCTGATGAGCAGTCTGAAACCACACAGGCATATAATGTTGAAGAACAGGAAGAATCCTCTCCGGAAAGCCATTCCACTCGGAGTTCAAAATTCCAAGTCTTTACACTTGATGATATTCCTCCCCACAAATGGTATACAAGGTTCTAAGAATTTAAGGCCTGGTTCCTATTGGAAACATAAAACCCTCAGACGCAAACAAAAGCAGTTTTGCTTGGCTTTGCCTCTCGATTTACAAGAATCCTCTAAGAATGGTGGAAAAGTCTTGGCGACTATAGGCAACTCCAATTCTTACAACTCGAAAACATTGAAGAAGCTCTTGCGATTGTCTACAATGAATTTTATGGACAGGACAACCAAACCAGAGAACGGCTTCGTGCTGAATTCTTCAAAATGAGTTGTTGTTCAATAGAGAAGAAAGATCTGCAAAAGCACTTCAAACGGATCTCACAAGGATTCTACCAAATTAGTGGTATCAATGATCCAAATCTGAAGCAAGCTTACCTTTCTTCTATTCCAGACCCCTTTGGAGAAGAAACTACTCGGCTCCTCACTCAAGTGAGAAAAGACTTACGGAACACTACTCTTGGCGAACTTTATCAGTTGACTATTCGCATTTTAGAAAAGATGTGCTCCCAAAACACGTTCTTACAAGAATACTTGAAACAATCCAAAAGCTAGACCGAGTTTGCTCTCGCAAGGATCTAGTCATCAAATGTCCTAGCCATCAGAACTGTTCGTGCTATCCACCAAAAGCTTGACGCACACATAAACAATTCATTCCAACTTCATGGAAACCTCGAAGACACAAACGACGACGTTTTGTCAAGTTTCTTTGGAAAAAGAAAAAGTTTGAAAAGACTATTAACCGTTGTTACAAGTGTGGTAAAAAAGGCCACTTTGCGAAGAACTGTCCCGATGGCAAGACAGTTAAGCTCATTGTCCACATCGAAGAAATTACAAGTGGCTTTTTATCAGATAATGATATTGCATCTGTTTTCTCCCTCAAAGATGAGCCTACCGCAAACCCCCTCTGTGCGTTTGAACAAGTTGATGAACCAGTTGACAAACCTTGGCAATACCAAGCAGAATCCCTTTGCCTTGCCCAGTCTGCTCCCATAATGACAATGCATGTTGTCCCTTCAAAGTACACATGACCTATCAAGGTTGTAGGTGTCTTTGACACTGGAGCCTCTTATACAATGATGAATCCTGACATCCTTTCTCCATAATACTGGAAGGAAAAGAAGCAGTTTTTCCACGAGGCCAACAATGTTGTTTTCCAAACTGATCTTATAAGCAAGCCCATACAGCTAAAATTTTTCCCTAGCTGTACTGTTAATCACCAGGTAATTGGTTCAAAGCTCCTTGGTAAGGATCTTATTATTGGGTTTGATGTTTATACCAAGAAACAAGGTCTGAGGATTTTAGCAACTAGCTTAGCCTATAAATCCTTCTTTAAGGCTTGGGAACCCATTCCCAATTTCTTCCAACTCTCTAATGATGATTTCTAGCCTATCAAGGAAAGGCTAGTTCAAAACTCTTGAGCTACAACATATGCTGACTTCCTCGACAAATGCTCTCACCCTCTTTGGACTCGAGAGGAAATATTCATCTCTCTCCCTTTTAAGCAAAACGAGGATGTAAATCCTACCAAAGCAAGTCGCCCTGGTATGAAGCCAGAACACCACAAGATGGCCCTTACTAAATGTCAAGAACTCTTGAAACACAGCCTCATTGAACCCACCGCATCACCATGGGCATGTCACGCCTTTTACGTCAACAAAAGGTCAGAACAAGTCAAAGGAAAGCAACGGTTAGTTATTAACTACAAACTGTTAAACCAATTTTTGGCTGATGATAAGTTTCCTCTCCCAAATAGACACGCCTTGTTTTCCAATCTTACCCATGCCAAAATATTCTCAAAGTTTGATCTTAAAGCAGGATTTTGGCAACTCGGTATTCGACTAGAAGACCGACCCAAAATAGCATTTTTCATCCCAAATCACCATTTCCACTAGACAGTAATGTCCTTTGGCGTCAAGACGGCCCCTTCCTTATTTCAAAAGGCCATGACTCGTATTTACAGCCTAATTCTTCACAGTGCTCTCATCTATATAGATGACATCCTTCTCTTCTCTCTTAACCATCAGGCCCATTTTGGATCTTTTGGCCCAATTTTCCAAATCACTGAAGACCATGGAATTATGCTCTCTGACAAAAAGATGGTTATTGGACAAACCAAAATTGACTTTCTTGGATGACTTTTCAAAATGGTTGTTACCAAGCCTAACCTCATATTGCCCAAGAATTGTAAAAGTTCCCTAATAAAAACCTCACAAAACTCCAAACTCAGCAATTTCTTGGTATTATCAATTACCTTCGAGATTTAGTCCAAAGATCTCTAGATTCATCCATCCATTATCTCAACTTTTAAACAAGGGGCCTCCACCATAGAAAGATGAGCACACCATAGCTATAAAGCATTTGAAATGAGTGATACAAAACTTGCCACCACTCCAGATTCCCTTTGATGGCAAACGTATTCTTCAGACAGATGCTATCCTTCTTGAAGAAGGAATGAATAAAGTCAGGAAAATCTATGGATACAAAAGCGGCACCTTTTAAGAATCATAACGTTACTATCATTCTACATTCAAAGAACTCCTTGCAGTCAAATAAGGCATTGCCAAGTTTGAGTTCCATCTTATCAGCCATCACTTTTTGGTCGAGACTGATTCTGCAGTCGCTACAGGAATGATCAAGCTTAAAGCTAACAAAACCATAAATGCCCAATTAATCAGGTTAGTAGTCTGGTTTGACCAATTCACTTTTGGTATCAAACACATCAAAGGAAAGGACAATATAATCCCTGACTACCTTTCCAGACCCTCTATAAATCTCATCACCCAGAGATCCAAAGATTTCACAGCCATTCCCTACATTCTCCTGATGGAATCATCATCTTTTTCTTCTTCCCAAACACAAGAACTTTTCCCCAGAGATGCTCTTATCATCGTCCAAGTAAGGAATCCCAAAGAAAAGGCCACTAAATAGGCACTGTTCACACAAAACCAGCTCATCAAAAGACATGGTCTTTCAATGTATCATGATCTTGGCATACACCTAGATTATCCCTTCTCAAAGGTCATAACTTTCAGAGATATTCTCTATATGCCTAGACCTCTAGCCTATTTTTTCTGGTACTTGTCCAATGTGTTTACTATTGCTATCGAAGTCCAAGCCATCAGTACACGCACCTCCATCCGTATGTATCTAGACTAAGATAATTTCGAAGCAGCATATAAGACCCAAATGCAGGTCCTCAAATGGTTCGCTCCTCTTGAACAATGGGATGCCATTCTGACAAAAGAATGGGAAAAGATTAAAGGACCCAGACAAGCATTCTTGTATCCATACAAACCTAAAGATTCCCAAGCAATCATTCCTCTCAATTGCTATACAGTTTTATTCATAACTCTTGCAAGAAAGCTCAATCTAGAGGGAACCACGTTATAAGTCACTTGCCGACAGAAGCACTGAAATAACTTTTGATCGAAAGGAAGACCCTTCTTCCTCTAGTTATTTCACCACCCAATACATGATGACCAGCCTTTCTTCCCAGAATGTTGATATCGAATCTTTTGATTCCTCTAGCAACCCAGTCTATGCTTTCAAGACTCCCGATAATCATTGTTATTGGGATGTTTGCTCATACCCAGCCTGCCTTGCTGATCCAAATGATTGCTTGATTGCATCACAGACTCGCAAAAATTGGCCAAGCATAGGAAAGAAACTGAAACAAAAGTTTCTTCGGGGAGATGCTACTATCGGTCCTCTCGGACAACCTTCTGGCAAATTTGACTACTTGGTTATTTACACTGCCCCAGCCTATTATGGCCAACTGACTTTGACGCCAACCAGATGGGACGATGTTCCCCCTTCTTTTCCTCCTCATGCTCCTAACGACAGCTCTACTCTAGGATTTATCCCAAAGTCTCGAAGATCCTTACAGTCTGCTACCCCTTTGCCATGTCACAAGAAGACCCAACAGTGGCCCAAAGATCACGGAGAATCCATCTTATCAGCTTCACAACCACTCTAAACTTACATGATTAGCCCTTCTTCTTCCTCACCATACGAAGATGATTTTCCTCCCATGACTGAGTTTCGTACCCACAATGGTATCATACTTCACCAACTAAAGATTGCCAATCCGACTACACGAAAAGCTGATGGTTCTACAAAAAAAGTCTCCCTAGCCGAAGCTACTCTAAACTAGCAAAGAGAAAATTCAATCTCCCAGAACAAAATTCTCAAGAAGATTGAAAGCCAGGCGACCCAACTTACGGTTGATGTCCACCAGTCCTGAAATTTCATCATACAAGAATTATCAGCCAAGATTGAACAAGTCCATGACGAACCTATGCTCCTCATTAAAACCTCTACTGTTCCAAAGCATGTTTTTACTGCCAAAGAAGAGGAGCTGAAAAACCACAAACTCTAGTATGAAGATCTCAAACAACAAGAGAAGCTGAAAGCAGCTGCAGATGATGCAACTCCCTGACGCTTCATAATGATGGCAAAAGAGCTTCAACCACTAATCAAGCCCAAGCCAGTAGCATCCTCTATGCTCAGACTAAAACAAATACTGGATGAATATGAACACCAACAAATGCGTCAGAAAGCCAAAATGAAAACCAAAGTTTCAGAATTCTGCTCCACCTGAAGATTCCACAAAAACAAGCAACCAACTCATGGTTCAAAAATCCCACAATCCACTATCCCACATCCTGCAAAATCAATAACGTGGCCAACTGACTCATTCTAATTCCTCAGAACCAGACTTCTTCGTCAATCTGTTTGGGAATATAGGTGCAGGTGGGAACTTGGTCAGAATCAACCTTGATCATCAGTGCATCGGCTGTCATAAGAAGGGCTAAGTCGAGTACATGATTTTGCAGTCAATATGCCATCTAGTAGTAGAGAGTTGAGCCAATTAAATTTGGATCTTGGTCAATACCAATAATCTGTACCGAGACTTTGAGTGCATCTAAGAGCGGCTTGTCAAGTAAAGACATGTTGAAATTGGGAAAAAATGTAACAATCATTGTTCCTATGTTCAGCGTAGTCTCGATTGTTGCAATGTTGGCCTATTGGTATTTCTTCAAGCGAGTATCAAGGAGTCCAAGACGGGCAGAAATTGGTAGCCCTTTCCAAGCATGGTAAGTAAGTGCAAGTCTGATGGCACCAAAATGGATATGCGTATACCCTTGGGAGATCCATTGGTAAGATAAGTCTTCAGGGATTTGAAGAGTGACCATTTGCTCATGAGGAACTGCTGGAAGTTGACATTGGCTAAATTTGGAGGCTTGGACATACTCTTTTGGTGGCTTATATGATGGATGGATTAAAGCTTTTATAGAACAAGTAAAGGAACTGGTAGACTTGGTAAAGGCATGGTAGGGATTGATAAGAGGAAGGGATTCAGAGGTGATTTTCTTATCATCTAGGATATATGATATTTCGTATAAAAAGTCTAATTTGGAAAAAGTAGATTTTCGATGGGTAGAAGCAAGAGGCAAAGATAAAGAAGAGGACGAAGAAGTCTCAGATCCTAGATTAGAAGTCATGATTGAGATGTGGAAGCCTAAAATCAGCCAAATAACATGGCTTTGAAACCAACTGGGGTAGATCCACTTAAGGTTCCAGAAAGATTCAAGAAAGGGTTTGTATTTCTAGGATAGAGGTCTACTTTTTCTTGCGCCCTCACTGGCATTCTTAGAGATTTACGACAATATTACAGATTTACGTACCTTAGTCTTGATCCTTCTAGACATTTTATGGACTGCTCGAGATGAAACCTGAGGACTATGTATTTGAACTGTTTTAAGACTTCCAAAAGGAGATTTTAGAGAGACATTTTCAAACCAAGAATTCTATTACTGAGGAAAGGTTTTTACAATTGGTAACCCTCATGTGGATTATCGGAGGAGTTTGCTGCATCTTCTAGTAGTTAGTAATCCACGAGCTAGATAGTATCTTTTATAACTCTTCTATGAGAATTTGTCTAGGAATATAGGTGCAGGTGGGAACTTGGTCAGAATCAAGCCAATCCTATAGCTCTTAACAAAACAAAATCTTGGGAAAAAGTCAAAAATCATGCACTTTGAAGACTTAATTTACGTCATCAGTGTCTCTACAACTATTTCGGGGTCATTAGTGACAAATGTAGGAACTACCTATACGGTAGTAATATATATATATGCATTAAAGATACTTAATCCTCATCATAACTTGAGCTTCACAAATGATACTCATAGAAACGTAATAAATAAGCTCGAAAATCTTTAAAGTAGTGGCCAATTACTTATTGCACTAAAATTTTAATCTGATCAAACGTACGCATTAATATCAACAAACATTAAATAAACCTCTATTCTTAGGCATTAATTGTGACATTCAGTACTGAAATCAAACCTTCCATAGCCCAAATTATGGATTACAAGGTATTCCAACCGATATATATATATATATATATACATATATCAAAGGCATTAGTATTATGGACCGTGGTATCGTTGTCCTGCAATAATATAACACGAACAATTCTGAGTGAGAAAGATGTCTACTTAAGTGTCGAGTTCGGGGACGAAGAATGCTGTCGACCCTGGACGCCACAACTGTTTCATAGGGGAACATTCATGTTTTGTTATTCCAAGGCCTAGCTAAAGGTATGCTTAAATGAAACTGAAATTATTAGTCACATAAGACAGGTTTTGTATAATCTTATTATTGTGTAAGATCTTGACGGCCCAAAACTCAAGCGCGAGATCAATGATATAATGTTTTACATCGTTGATGTTGAATGGAACCATTTGAAAACAATTAGATGATGACTATTATTTAGTATTTAGTTATGCAATTGTCTATAATTTATATTTTTATGAAGGGAATAAATAAAGAGGAAGTTGAGATGATCTATTGACCTTACCACTTTAGCATGAGGTCAAGCTTAAATGAAGTTCGTGCCATCCGCCCATTATTGCACCCATCATTCCAAGAAGAACAAACCAAAATGGGTATTACTAGTAGTCAAAATAGTGCGCCTAAATTTAAGGCCACTAGCACAATACTCAACACAGTCCTCGCGCGTGCGAGGCACTATGTCCGAAAGGAGTAGGTTGACATAGAACATGGAGATTCTCCTCTCATAAACAATATTCTAATCATTATTTTAATGATAAAACAATGTCATATAAAGGAGGATATAGAGGAAAAAGGAGGCCAGCTGTAACACCCCGAATCTAATTAAGTGTTATTAGTGTATAAAATGGTGTATTAGTGTGCCATGATGAATGTTTTATACTTAATTTAATTGTTTTGTGAAATTTCTAGATTAATGTTAATTTTTGATTATTTTAATGATTTTTAATTACTTTTAATTATTTTTATTTGTATTTTGAATTTTTGAAATAAAACAATTTATCAAATACCAATCACATCCTTTTTCAAAACCGTGGGTGGTATACGATTTTTTTTCGTTAGTTTTGCTCCCCTTCCCTCTATTTATCTCTCTCTCCTTCCCTTTCCCTTTCCCTTACTTAGCTCTCTCTCTTATTCTCTCGTCTCTCTCTTTCGTTCTTTTTCTCTCGTCTCTCTTACTCTCTCACTATCCCTCCCTCTTTCTCTGAAGTTTTGATTTCAAAATCAAGCCCAAGCTTCAGTATTTAGTGGATTGGAAGCTCAGGAACACGTTTAGACGATTACAACTTCGATTTAAAGCTTAAATTCAAGGTTAGTTTTTAAATTTCAAAACATTTTCAATTTTTTTTGTATTTTGAAATCTAAGTTCGCTTAAGCTTAGAAAATCTTTAATCCAACTTAGAGAAACTTCAAATAACTAGAATCTAGGCTTAGTTTAAAGAAAAACATATTTGAATCAAGATTTTTTATTTTTCTCTATTTTTCACCATTTTTGGATTTATTCAAAATTTATGTAAATCTTGCTTTAATGTGTTAAAAAAAATAATCTACTATGTTTTTCTACCATTTTGATCATCACTTATGCCTGGGAATTGAGAAAAACATGTTGAAAATGGGGATTTGGGGTTAGGGAGGCCAAAATTTGTGCTTAGAAATTTCAAAATTTTTCAGTTTGGTAAGCCAAACTTCATGTTCGGTAGGGTGGATTCATACGTCCGGCAGGCCGAACCTGAAAAATTCTGGCAGGCTGGACCTGATTTGCTGGTAGGCTGAATTGCACAGTTTGATAGGCCAAACTAGTGAAACCAGCATGCCGACTAGGTATAGTGAAAATTTGTCGTTTTTTGTCAGTTTTCACTATCCCGATTAGGATTTCAACATTATAATATGATCTTATAAATACAAATGGCACACTAGGACACTATGAGATAATTTAGTAACATAGGATATCTTAAACTAGATACTGATAGACTTAGTTTATATATTTAAGGTTGTTCGTGGTTCCGTGGAGCTAACGTATAGCGGACCGAGACTATAGTGTAGGACACTGGCACAATATTGAGGTAGGACTTCTACCCCTTCCTTGGTAGCCTAGTTTTAAATGATTTTGGCCTCAAAAGGATTTTTATCAAGATGTTTTCAATGATCGATTGAAAAAGAAATTTTTATTGATTGTTTTTATAAACAGTAGATTGAGATGATTTTCATAATAAGCCTCATAATGAATGTAAATAAAAATACTTAGTAAAAAGAGATTTTAATAACTAATAGAATTATTTAGATGGGCATGATGTCATATCAGAGATCGGGTCGTGTAGCGTGTGACCTTAGGGCAGGTCCTGAAACCCAACTGGGCTACTACGGTGGTGATATATATATATGGTTTGCCCAAGAAAGAAAAAGGGTACTTTCTGGACAAACTGTTTTAATGAGACTTATTTGAAAGAATTTATTTATTTAACTTTGTTTTTGAATTATTTCTTTGAAAGGTAAATTTGTATTTAGATTATTTATCTGTTTTCAAAAGTATAGTCCTACTGAGCCTTTCGCTTATATTTTATCTATTTTCAAAATCTTTCCCGTAGGTGGAACATAACTTAGGATCAAATAAAAGTCCGTTGACTGGACCTACGAACATTAGAAGAGCCAAGTAGATTATTTGAATTATAAAATCAATATATATATTACTTTAACTTTCTCCCTTTATTTTGGGTTGTGGTTATAATTTAATATTTTTGATACTATATATGTGCACAAGTTGTGGGCCGGTGGGACCCGACTCGTATTTCTTTTCTTTCTTTATTATTATTTTTTTGTTGTTTACTTTATTATTCTTATTTGTTTAATTATTATAAATATTTGTTTCAAGGGGTTTTTAAATTATCACTATTTCTTAATTAACTAAATTCTTAAACTTGTATTTTAATTAAAATTTCTTCTTAATTAACTAATTAAACGGCCACGTCACCTCCCGTACTCTAGGGCGTGACAAAATGGTATCAGAGCTCAAGGTTATGAGCCTTGGGATTTGTGCACACATAAGTATGACAATGAAATACTATTGACAGTCTAAATTTTATTTTCAAAAGTGAGAGAATGGCACCTAGACGTCGTTCAACAGCTGACGCTGATCTTGGAAATGACGAGGACATGATGAGGGCCATGTTTGCCGCTCTCCAACAGGTGGCAGCAAGGGTAAGATTGCAGGATTCTGAGGCTAGTCATCGGCATGCGTACTTTAAGGAGTTCCAGCGTGTATCTGTTTCGACCTTTGACAGAAGTATGGAGTCGTAAGTAGCTGAATATTTGTTAGATTCGATTGTGAAACACCTAGATACCCTTGGCATGCCAGCAGAGTATCATGTCGAGTTTGTGGCCTATAAATTTGAATGTAGTGCTACCACTTGGTGGAAGCAAGCTAAACGCCTGGAGAATAACAGGAACATTAAGTAGGACAGGTTCGAGGAGCTGTTCTACGATCATTATTTTCTACAAGGATATAGAGACTAGAAAGCGGCTGAGTTTGACATATTGCAGCAGGGTGATATGTCAGTTTGGGAGTATGAGGCAAAGTTTAATAAGCTGCCCGGGTTTGCTCCATTTGCAGTGGTATCGGGACACAAGAAGTGCATTAAGTTCCAAGAAATGCTTAAGGCTTTTATTCGACGGCAGGTGGTTGCCTTACGACTAAGGAATTTTGGTGAGCTTGTATCATAAGCAATATCTGTGGAAAATGATTACACGCAATACTGTGAGGATCGAGCAAGGATGTCTGAAGGACCACAAAGGAGTGGTAAGAGGAGGACCAGTAGCCGTCTAACTCAAGGGAAGAGTTAACAGGGTAATGTGAATAGTAAAAGCAGCAGTTCATCTTACAGCGGGCGCAGTAATCCCTACAGCTTTCACTGCCATTACTGCCAACAGTTGGGACACATCAAGAGGAACTGTCGATCAGGAGTGCCCGTATAGGACTTTAGGCCGGAGAATGAGCTAGTCATCAGCCTCAACCTCAGACACTACCTCAGCCTCAGCAATTTACTCAGCTCTAGTTCCATCAGTTCTCTCCCCAATAATTACCATATTTAGCACTAAGACATCAGCTGCAGAACTTCTAGCATGATGTCCCTCAGTATCGAGCATCGAGTACAAGTAGCGTGCAGTCACCTTTACAGTAGTAATATCGACCGATTAATCAAGGACCTAGTAGTGTTGGTAGAGGAAAATGGAAAGCTCCAGTTCAGGTTCACACCATGACATCAGAGAGTTTAGATGCCCAAACTAGCAACACGGTTGTTGATGGTATGATTCTAGTTTCTCAGTCCTTAGCCCATGTTTTTTTTTTACTAGCGCCACACATTCTCTCATTTCAAGCTCTTTTGTACATGCCTTAGAATTAGAGATAGAAAAGTTTGATGAACCCTTAGTTATAGCCTCACCCTTAGGGCAGGTGTGTATGAATTATGTATGTAAAGCTTGTAAAATAAAGATTGGGGATGAGATTTTGAAAAGTGATTTGATTGTAATCCCCATGAGTACATATTATGTAATCCTAGTGATGGACTGGTTGTCCAGATACAATGCGGTTATGGACTGCCAACTTAGGAGAGTGACTCCAGTGTCTGATAGAGGGACGACGATTATTTACCTGGGTGGTAATGATCGAATAATGAGTGAGCATCTCATGAAGATATGTCTCGGAGGACAGAAGAATCTAGCTTGTTATGCCTTCCTCATGAACCTAGAAGGAGAACCTAGTGCATCAAGAAGAAATGCAACAATTCTAGTAATTGATGAGTTTAAAGATGTTTTCCCTGATGAGTTGCTAGGATTACCACCGCATTGGGAGATTGAGTTTGGCATCAAGCTACTTCCAGGAACAGCACCAGTTTCTGTAGCACCTTATCGGATGGCTCCGGTAGAGATGAAAGAATTGAGAAAGCAACTTCAGGAGCTTGCTGACAAGGGATATATCCAAAATAACACATCATCATGGGGAGCACCGGTTTTGTTCGCTAAGAAGCATGATGGAACTTTAAGGCTATGCATAGACTATCGGCAGCTAAATCGGGTCACTGTGAAGAACAAGTATCCTCTACCCAAGATCAACGAATTGTTCGACTAGTTGGGAGGTTCGCGATATTTTTATAGATTTGCTTTCGAGATACCACTAGCTTAGGATCAAAGAAAAAGACATCCCTAAAACAGCTTTCAGGACTCGATATAGACATTTTGAGTTTCTAATGATGCCGTTTGGATTGACTAATGCTCCAGCAGCTCTCATGGATCGATGAACAGGATTTTTAGGCCTTATCTAGATCAGTTCGTGATCGTGTTCATCGACGACATCTTGGTTTATTCTAAGACTTAGGAGGAGTATGAGCAGCATCTCAGGATCGTACTTCAGACTCTACAGGAGCACCAGTTGTACGTCAAGAAAGAAAAGTGCGAGTTTTGGTTGATATAAGTCAAATTTCTAGGACACGTCATCTCCGAGCAAGGTATCTCAGTGGACCCGTCTAAGGTAGAAGCCATAGTGGAGCGGGAACGGCCAAGAAATATAGCAGAAATCCATAGCTTCTTGGGACTTGTAGGATACTACAGGAAGTTTGTAAAGAACTTCTCAAAGATAGCAGTGCCACTGACAAGACTAATCAGGAAGAATGTCAGGTTTGAGTGGGATGAAGAATGCAAATTCGCCTTCCAAGAGTTAAAGAATCGGTTGACTACAACTCCAGTTCTGATTATTCCAAATATTGATGAGCCATATGAAGTTTACACAGATGCTTCAAGACATGGACTTGGATATGTGCTGATGCAACATGGATGCATGGTAGCGTATGGATCGAGACAGCTACAACCTCACGAGTGAAACTACCCTACTGATGACTTAGAGCTCGTAGCGGTGATTCACAGGCTGAAGATCTGAAGATGCTATTTGTAAGGGGTGACATTTTAGGTTTTCTCTGACCATAAGAGTTTGAAGTATCTATTCACCCATAGGGATTTGAACTTGAGGTAGTGAAGGTGGATGGAATACATGGAAGATTATGATTTTGCACTATAGTACCATCCTGGAAAAGCCAATGTGGTCGTTGATGCGCTCAGCAAGAAGTCTTTCTCGCTTGTTTAGCTCTCGACGATTGGAAACACAACAGTAAGTGAGTATGTGCTGTAGTACTATGAAGACTACGATCGAGTTTTGGTGTACCATATGGAGATGACCTCAACTCTCGCTTAAATGGTGAAACAGAATTAGTGGCAAGACCAGCATCTGCAAGGAATCTAGACATGGATTTAGAACGGAGAGCAATTTAAAGAATGGAGGATACATGCCGATAGATAGCTGTACTTCACGGAGTGCCTAGCAGTTCCAGTAATTACATATGTGATAAAGGCCGTGATCGATGAAGCCCATAAGTCTCAATTCGTCATTCATCTGGGAAGTACGAAGATGTATCATGATCTAAAGAGGCAATATTGGTGGAGAGGCATGAAGAAGGATGTCCAGGAATATGTGACCAAGTGTACTACTTGTCTTTAGGTGAAGGCCAAGCATTAGAAGCCAGCAGGTCAGCTTCAACTGCTTCCTATTCCAGGGTGGACATGAGAGCACATTATGATGGATTTTCTTACCGGTTTGCCAAGGACGAAGCAAAGGCATGATGCAATTTGGGTCGTGGTCGATAGGTTAACGAAATCAGCATATTTTATCCCTTTCAGGTTGACTTGTTTAAGAAGAGTTCTCGAAGAATTATACTTGCAGAACATAGTGCGAATGCACGGAGTTCCTTTATCCATCACATCTGATAGAGACACCAGGTTCAACGCCAAGTTCTGGAGGAGCTTTCAGGAGGCTTTGGGTATGGATTTGAACTTCAGCACGGCATTTCATCCTCAGACTGATGGGCAATCTGAGTGGGTCATTTAGATCCTCGAGGATATGTTACTTGCGTGTGTGTTAGACTTAGGCAGGAATTAGAAGAAATACTTGCATCTAGCAGAGTTTGCGTACAACAAAACCTACCAAGCAAGCATTGGCATGGCACCATTTGAAGTGCTATATGGGCGACTGTGTCGAACACTGGTGTGTTGGGCAGAATCGAAAGACAGGATTATTATCGGGCCAGGTGAGATTCGCGACAGCAACGAGAAAGTCACCGTGATACGGGATCGGTTGAAGGCAGCTCAGAATAGACAGAAGAGCTACACAGATAGAAGACACCAATCTTTGGAATTCGAGGTAGGAGATTCTATTCTCTTGAAGGTATCACCTCGTAAAGGCATCACATGATTTGAAGTAAGTGGTAAGCTTGCACGGAGATATATTGGACCATTCGAGATTACTCAACGTATGGGTGTGGTTACCTATCGCCTAGATCTTTCTCCCGAGCTATCTCATGTTAACATCGTATTTCACATGTCAATGCGTCGAAAGTGTCCACCTAAGCAGAACAAGATAGTCTCATTTCATGACATGTAGATCTATGAAGACACGACATACGAGGAAATGCCAGTTCAGATCATCGATTAAAAAGTGATCAACTTACGACGTCGCGATATACTATTAGTGAAGGTCATGTGGCAACATCACAGGGTTGATGAAGAAACTTGGGAATTAGAATCGACCATGCAAGAGTTGTATCCACATTTGTTTTGTTTCTAAATTGATTTGTAAATTTTGAGGGCGAAATTTCGTTTAGGGGTAGAGAGTTGTAACACCCTGAATCTAATTAAGTGTTATTAGTGTGTAAAATGGTGTATTAGTGTGCCATGATGAATGTTTTATACTTAATTTAATTGTTTTGTGAAATTTCTAGATTAATGTTAATTTTTGATTATTTTAACGATTTTTAATTACTTTTAATTATTTTTATTTGTATTTTGAATTTTTGAAATAAAACAATTTATCAAATACCAATCACGTCATTTTTCAAAACTATGGGTGGTACACGGTTTCTTTGTATTATATATTTAAGGTTGTTCGTGGTTCCACGGAGCTAACGTATAGCAGACCTAGACTGTAGTGTAGGACACTGGCATGAGTATTAAGGTAGGACTTCTACCCCTTCCTTGGTAGCCTAGTTTTAAATGATTTTGGCCTCGAAAGGATTTTTATCAAAATGTTTTCAATGATCAATTGAAAAAGAAATTTTTATTGATTGTTTTCATAAACAGTAGATTGAGATGATTTTCATAATAAGCCTCATAATAAATGTAAATGAAAATACTTAGTAAAAAGAGATTTTAATA
>CAMOHE010044317.1:0-33510 GCA_946598075.1 Artocarpus hirsutus | reverse complement strand
AAACCTTCTTCTCCTGTCATCGTTCTTGATCCAAACCTCTACTCCAATACCAGTTGTTGGGGAATTAGGCACCTCCTAATTCTAAGGATCGTAAGAACGAATAATTACAGAAAAGAAATTGGAGAAAAGAAGAAAAGAAAGATACCAAATTTTTATACAAGTTTGTCCAAATTGGAGACTACGTCCTGTTTCTACCACTGCAGATTCCACTATGATGAAAGAGATTACAAATTGCAAAAGAAATTTTTCACACTCTAAATAGTGTTTCTCAAATCTCTCTTCTACTTAGCACCCTTTATGGGAATTTTCTCTCTCAACAATAGAGCTCTTAACCTCACAAAATAATGCCTCACACAAAATAATGCCACTCTCTCACAACCTTAGTCACCTTATATCTATTTATACCCCAAAGACGAGAAAAATAATAACTAATGAGAGATCCTAGCAGTTTCCCCTTTTTGGGCCTTTAAAACGCGACTTTTTTACACTGAATATCACGCTACACAACACCTTGGGGCCGTGGCGCTCAAAACGAGCATTGTGGTGCTCACCTACTGGCACCACGGCGCTGCTTTGCTACCCACGAGTGCTGCGGCACCCAACCTTGGTGCTGCAGAGCCTAGAATCTGCCTTTCCTCTCCTTTTTCTTTCTTTTGCTGGGTTGTTGACTTGATTTGGCTCCATCCTTCAACAATTGCATCAAGAGAAATCTCCGCTGAAAGTCCCAATGCTTTCTCTCCATAGCTAAAATAAAGGCCAATTCACTTCGAAAGCAAAAGCACTAACATAGGAGTAGATCAGAGATAAAATTCTCTTGAAAAATATCCCGACTACGAGCATACCAAATGACCTAGTGAATAGCAAAGATTGAAGCCTTCCAAAGTAAAATCTTGAACTAAATTGCTCTTTGATATATAGCTGCCATAAAAAAGCGTTCAAAACTAGCAAAACCCAAATGACTACTAGAGCCTTTTTCCAGAGAAATTGGCATAATCATGATGGCGAGCTCGGAAGTTTTTCTATTTAAGGTTGGGCGAGTTTACAATGTGCGTGGGGACTTTTCCCGCTAGGTTGGAGAGAACTCGCACATTGTGTTAGGGCGAGTGGGGAATTTTGTGACAAGGAGTTTCCCAAGTGGGGGCAAGTTGGCTCAGGTTAGGGATGGTAGCAACAAGGGGGATTCTCACCATCCCACCAAAAAAATAATAATAATAATAAAATAAAAAAAAAATCCCCGTCCTATCGAAATGCGTATATTGGCAATGGATAGGGTGAGTTTTCTCATCACGGTACTCACAACATCCCATATTCATTATTAATTATTTTTATTGTAAAATAAATATTTAATTAATAATTGATGCATTTAGAGAGGACTTTAAGTCAAAACAAAAAATTGTATTTTTTGAATTTTTATACATATTATGTACTTGAACACTGTATTTTATAAAATTATATATTGTAACATATTATATGTAATATATTTAATTAAAAAATATGATATAATGGTGAGTATATAGAGAATAATATATTTAATTTTAAATTTACGCTCGATTCCTATCTTTTCTTAGTTAACAACCAATTTATGCTCGAATTGTTTTTGTTTCCTTTTCTTTTTTCTTATTACCCAACCTCAAGACATAGGAGGAGGCATAGCTGCTATAAATGCTAATTGTAGGGGGGATGCTAGCAGAATACCAGACAGGACGACATTTTTAAAAATCTTCCTTATTTTACACGTTTAACAAAAATCTCGAAATTATTACTCATTGCATGTGCCGAGACAGTTTGCAACACTGTTTTTGGTGCGGTTGGAACTCGACGTAATTACAGCTACAACCCTTTAAAGTTTAGTTCTAAATTGACGTGCTTTTAATAGAAACACCCACCTTGTTTTTTTTTCTTTTTTTCTTGTCCTTTAAAAAAAAAAAAGTAAAAATAGAAGCAAATCTAAAAGCTGTAAAAATTTTCCCCCAACAGCTTAAAAAGTGTATTGATGTTTGTGCAAAATGCTTTTCTAAACTTTTACTAAATACTATAATTGTATTCATTAGGAGTTTTGAAAGCAATCTCAAACAATTCTAACGAAGGTTTCTAAACCCTAGTTTCCTTAAAAAAGAAAAAAAAATTTCAGCCAAAAAGAAACACTCTTACACTTACTAAGTTTCAACCTCTCTTCTTTTTTTTTTTTTCACCTTTTTTATTCCCTTTTTTTTACTATTTTCTTTTCTTATCTGCTTTTTTTTCTTCTTTTTTGTTAGAGGATTCTCTACAATCAAGCTATTGCAAATCTATAGTGTGCTTTTTTTTTTCCTCTCTATTAAACAACTCTTTTCCTTCTCTCCATTTTATTTTAGCAAATATAATAATAGTATTAACTGCATATTAACAACTGCATAAGACTCTATTACAAGTAAACTAGAAAAGTAATAAGATGATAATTGAAACTTTAACGCAGGATAAATCTTATAAAATCACTCTTATGTGTATCGTAGATGACACCCAACTAGTTTGAAAAAAAAAAATCATATTTCATCAAATAATACAAATAACTTAAAAAAAAGTTTCATCATAAAACAAACAAATACAACACAAATTCCAAATCCATGACCCATGCCTTGCTTAATTCAAATGGTAAGAATCGTTTCTTTGTCATTTTTCCTATTCTTCCTACTGAAACACTCGCTCACCTTTTCTTATGTATTTCCTCCTAAAGATGAGTTTTTGGGTGTGTTTAACAACTCTCTTCTAACTATATATTTGAAATTGTTGTAGTGTATATATCTTATATGTTATAAAATAAAGCTCTCATACAGTGTTTGAGATTGTACCAAAGTGACAGTGACATTTGTCCTAAGGTTGTTTTAATAGTTCTTATTTACTCAAGCTGTTCATCTGTTTAATTGTCATATAAAAACCTCAGGAGCAGTATATTGAAATTTTACTCTCAAAAGATTGGTATCCGGAGTTCGGTTGATAAATTTTCATTTAGCTAATTATAATCGCAATTACTATGGTCCCCCATTTTGGCTCCCCCACCCACAAAATATGGGCTTTAACTATTCTCTTCTCTCCTTTGGTGCGGTAGACTTCACTATTCTCTAATCTCTCTTTCCTTTTCAGCCTTGGGGTATTTATTTGGTAGGGATCACCACTAGTAATGTACGTTTTTAAAGCATTGAATTTAATTAAAATCATTTTTATTTTGTATATTAGTCAGCTGAAATACATATACCTATTGTTATGTTACTTTTTAAGTGCCGACCAAAGAAATACTCTATTAGGATTTTTTTTTTTTTTTTTTTTTTGTAGTTTTTTGTGTTGATACTGGTAGGCAGGTTGACTGATCTTGTTCTTCAAATTTATCGACTTCAAAAACATTAAGACTTAGAGATTTATGATTTTTTTTTTGGAACAGTTACAGGAAGTATTTGAAAAGGAAATTAGACACTCAATTTAATTAGGAGAAAGAATACGAATTTGTGTCTTTGTTTATGTCCTCGTTGCACTGAAATCAGCTCCGTCACCGCAACCTGTAAGGCTCTGTGTTACCATTTCTTGAGTGCTTGACATTTATTTTCCAGCCCTTTTTGGAGTGGGAATTTATTTCACTATAACCTAGCTAAAGCTTTAGAGCCCAACTCTAGGAATTTATTTCACTATAACCTAGTTAAAGCTTTAGAGTTTCACTATAACCTAGCTAAAGCTTTAGAGCCCAACTCTAGGTCTATCACCTCTAAATTTTAAATTAAAAAAAAAAAAACTAGTCCTTAGAGGAAAAAAATTAAAAAACTAAGCTAGGATGTCACGATTCGACAGCATCCTAACAATTAGAAACCCAATAGGGATCTAAAAAACAAAATGAAAGAAAGAAAGGGAAAAAAAAAAGGTGAGAGAGAACAATAACATTGTCAATGCAACTTCTAAGATGTTTGAAAAGTGGATTAGAACTAAAACTTTTAAATTGAAATTATAGCATGCAAGAGCTTTTATCATAGCTTTTTTTTTTTTTAATTACTGTAGTATATGATAGCTTTACACTTTAACAATCAAAAGCTTTTATTCTAACTGATTTCGCCACCACACCCTTTTCAAAGTACTTAAAGCCATCTATCTAATTAAGAGAAAGAAAACTTAAATAGTAAGTAATAACGTGAAGATAAGAGATTGTAAATTCAGCTTGAAGATCTAATAACTCGTTTGGGAATATAGATTTGAATTAAAAAGTTTTCGTTCGATTTGTTTAATCACAAATGATTTTGTAACTAAAAGTTTATGTTTCTCTCTACTTGAGAGTTGCTTATTTGGTAGCTAAGGGCCCATTTGGGATAGTTTATACTTTTACTTTTAAGAAGTAAAAGAATAGAAACATAAAATATAGCTTTTTAATTAAAGTTTAAATAGTGCATGAAAAAGTACTTTTTGATTTTAGACGAGCTTCAGAGCTTGTTTGATTAAATAAGTCAAAAGTCTTTATTGATGTAAAAAGTAGTATAATTCAAAGATATAAATGAAATTTTTAATTTTTTATTCTTAAATATAAGGTCAAAAGTATAAATAAAAAAACTTTTTATAAGTACTTTTTTTTTTCATAAGTATGTTCAGCTTGGCTTCTCTAATAAATGTTTATAAAAGTCATAAGTATTTTTCCATGGGTCATTCAAAGAGACTCATTAGCAGCTTTTAAATAAAATAAGCCATAATAGCTTAAACTAAGCCATTCCAAATTAGCTCTAAAGTTTGCGTTGTTATTTTGTTATCTTTCATCTGCTATTCAATGCTCAAGACTTATTTCATATGGCAGTTTTTGGGATTTAATGGAATCATTCATTTTCCACTAAGTAGCAACAACGCTCTTGTTCTTGTATGCCTAACTATCCATATTTTTAGGCTAGTCTCAAAAACCTAAAAGATCATCAAAATATAAAACACCCAAAATTCATGAAATCCCAAATTCAATTGATTGGAATATATCTAGGAATTGAGATTAATAAATAAATAGTGTTTACAACGATGGCGGGAGACTAATGGACCCATAATTTCAAGCTCCAATAAAACTATATATTAATTAAACTCTTTAATTTATATATCTCTATGTTATTAATTTCAATGTAACTCCACTAAATACTTCGAATTGCACTCTAAGAATTATAGATTTTTAATTATTCATTTTATAAAGTCGTCTTTCAGATATAGCCATCACATATAAGTTAATCATCCATAAATAATTCACAATTAGGACTAGGTAGAATCCGTTAACCTATCTAATTACTTCTTTATGCTTGAGTTTCATTGATCCTCTAATGAATAATAAATTCGTGAACTTAATCACGAATTAAGTGCTCTTATTATTCAAGCTCCGAATCGATACTTAAGAGAATTATTATCTACTTTACGTTAGAGAAGGTATGGATTCCATTTTGTAATATTAACATTCTAACTACTTATTTTTTTACACCTCTAAAATACAAGGGATAGAATTAGATTTACAAATTCATACAAAGTAAATTAAAAGACATAAATCTATAAATAGGAGTTTGCATATAACTCACTGTTAAGACCATCTTATATATGATCATCAGTCGATATGACTAGAACTTGCTATATTAACGAAAATTATTAGCTGTTTATATCACATGAGGTCCGGGTCCTACATACTCTCATGACATATAGTTCACTTATTTAATGACTTACTACATTAACGATTCAGATAAGACCAGCTCATATTTAATGGAAATGACCTATACTAATAACGTTCAATTAAAGATGTTGTACTTAATTGAATAATTGCATAAAATAATGAATTATATTTGTTTTAGTTATTATTCATAAATATTATCTTCTTGTATATAATACTTATATACAATATTTAAGTTCACGTAGATAATTATAGAATTTTGATGATATTCATAAAGTATTTAAAATACATACATGAAATACAATGAATAAATTCAGTTTATTTATTTATAGATATGTCCTTTATAAGAGAACATATGCTTTAAGAGCATATATCCTAACATTTTTAACGTGGAATTTTGTAGATCAGACTATCAAAAAATTAGAGAAACTAAGAGAAAGATTTTGCTGAGAAAGAAGCTTCAAAACTCCCACTATATTATTGTTCATCAACAAGAACTCCAATTCTAGGTTTTCTTATTGTACTTGGAAGGAGGTTCATTGCCAAGAGTAAGATTAAACCACATGTGCCCACTTGCACTTTGATCGTGGGATAGATAATAACAAAGAAGACTAATTAGTTGAGACTCTTTCAGACTCGATTCTCCTATAGTAGTTCTATAAAATTTGTTCAATAAAAAGTTCAGTCATGTGTTTCCAAGAGGTACACAAATATGAGATTAATTTATTATATATAACATATCTAACTCGATCCTATCAAAGAACTTTGTATAAAATTTTAAAATTCCGCTACGTAATTGTTTTTCTAACTTAATAAATTATGTACAATCTCAAATTCAAATTAACAAGAGAAAATTTGCAAAAGTTAAAATGTGATCGTTCATTGCAAAGCCTACCAAGTCCAAATCAAATGACAAACTTGCTGCAAAAACTTAAAAGGTCATCAATTTTAAAAAATACCAAAAAATTAATTACATCCCAAATTCAATTTTAATTAGAACACGTCTAGGAATTGAGTTTAATAAATAGAAAAAATTAAGAATAGGTAATAGGAAACCAATCAAGAACAGGTAGCTAAAAAAAATCCTATTGTAGGGAAAAAAGGCAATAAAAGGAAACTGGCCTAACCAAAATAGACGGCTAGCAATGCGCTACAACAAATTGTAGTATTTTTTTCAAGGCAAAATGCTTCTTCTTGTTGTCATTGTTATTTTATAATATTCGGTTACTATTATTTATTAAGCATCCTTACGGTGACGAATACGATTTTATACCATCGGTGAAGCAAGATGTTTTAAGTATTGGATTAATTTTTTAACTGTCTGATTTGTAACCAGAATTAGTTTTGTATCATAAATTTTTACAGAGCTCACGTTAAAAAACTAGTTAGACGGCTAAAATACTAGTGGTGCAATGTTACCTTCTTTACATTAAGGATCCCTTATTATTTATTTTAGGGTAAATTTTACAAATTTGCCCAGAACTATGTCACTTATGTTAATATGCCCCCTAAACTATGTCATTTATATCTATATACCCTTGAACTTTAAAATGTATATATTATGTTCCATTAAGTATAATATTTCTCCAAATTCACCCCCTGAACTTTGAAAACATTGTTTTTTAGATGGCATTGTTAAATTTTCATTTGATCTAAGATTAGCTATGATACTAAGGTGTTAATGTGAATGTTCTTTTTACTTTAATGAACTAGTTAGGCTCCAAACTCTTGTATATTTTATCTTTAGAGTATCTACTCAAAAGGAAAGAAAAGATAGAGGAAAAGTAAAGAATTACTGTAATTCAAGTTGTTCTTTAAAGATTTTGAATAAACTGATGAATTTATCATTTTAATGAAGGTAATAAGTATTATTTTATTTTAAAAAAAACATGTTTCAATGTTCAAGGGGTAAATATAAAAAAATATTATAGTTCAAGGACACAATATATATGCTTTAACAGTTGGGGGTATTTCAACACAAGGGACGTGATAATTCAGGTTGAATTGGTAAAATTTGTCCCTCATTCTCTTATTATTAAAGGATGACCCACGGTCAGACTGTGCAAAAGCAATTAAAGTTGGAACAGAAACTACCATTAGATTTCGAAATAGGAAACCAATCAAGACCGGGTAACTAAAAAGAAAAAATTCCTATTGTAGGGAAATAAAAAAAAGGAAATAAAAGGAAACTAGCTGAACCAAAATAGGCAGCTAGTTATTGGCAAGACACTACAACAAATTGTAATATTTTTTTAAGGCAAAATGTTTGTTGCTGTTGTTGTTGTAGTTGTTATTATTTTATAATATTCAATTACCATTATTTATAACGAATCTTTAGGATGAAGAACACAATTTTATACCATAGATGAATAATGATGTTTTAATTATTTGATTAATTTATTGACAGTCTCATGTGTAACTTAAATCAGCTTCATATTGCGTGTTATAAATTTTTAACGTGAATTTTTATAAAACTAACGTTAAAAAACTAATGAGACAGCTAAAACAGTAGCGGTGTAAAATTACCTTTTTTTTTTTTTTTCTACCTAAAGGACCCCTTATCATTTATCATTTATTCCATTATTATTAGAGTACTGCCCGCGGTCAAATTGTGTAAAAACAATCAAAGTTGGAACAAGAACTATCCTTAGATTTCTAATAGAACACATGGTACGGAGTCGTCGTTAATTTATAGAATAAGCAGAAGCAGAGAGAGGGTTTGAAAGTTGAAAAAAAAAAATAATAATAATAATAACGAAGAAGCGAGTGGACTAAGGTCTAAAGCCGAAAACTTTTTCAGTCCTTCGATCGGTGCCAGTGGTCATGGTTGCTTTGCAGCATGTCTGCATTGAATCTGAACAAATGATGAGAAGAAAAATGGAATTGAGGAGAAGTTGAGAAAATGAATAATGAATTTCATTACTCTGTATCTGACTACAAATTTAAATTCTACCCTCGAGTGTCCAGAGATGTAAAAGAAGTAATTAGCTTACCAAACGAAAAACTAACTGATTACAAATGGAAAACTAACTGAAACTAATTTGTACATTTATAAGAAACTGAGTAACCAACTAACCGTAAAACTCTCCCTCAAGATGGACTATAAATATCCTTCATAGCATCTTGGATAATAAAGGAAACAAAGATAAAGCAAGCAAAGCCTTGGTGAACATACCTACAAGCTGATTTTGAGATCTAATAGGAAGTAGCTTGATAGATCCAACTGTGACTTTATCTCGTACAAAGCAACAGTCAATCTCAACGTATTTGATGTGTTCATGAATGTGGGGTTGGAAGCAATACGTGTGGCTGCCTGATTGTCACAAAAAAGAAGAGTTGGCAAACAATCAGGAATATAAAACTCTTTTAGCAACTGTTGCAGCCAGACAAGCTCACTTGTTGTTGCAACCAAGGCATGATATTCTGCCTCAATGGAGGAACGAGATATTGTGGACTATTTCTTGGCCTTCCAAGAGATGAGAGAATCACCCAAAAAAAAAAACACAAAAACCCATAGTGGACTTCTAGAGTCTTGACTTGATCCCCAATCAGCATCTAAGAATGCTTTTAGTTGAATTGGAGAGGAAGCCAAGATGAAGAGTCCCTTTCTAGGATATGCCTTTAGGTACCTTAAAAGATGATGAACAACTTGTAGATGCTGAATGCAAGGCTGTGTTAGAAACTGACTTTGCTTATGGACAACATAGGTAATGTCAAGTCTAGAAAGAGTTAGGTACAAGAGATGTTGAATAAGCCATCTATATTGTAAAGAGTATGATAAAAGCTCATCATCAGTTGCATTAAGATTCAAGTTAGATCCATAGGAACAGAGGCAGGCTTGGAAGCCAAAAAACCAGCATCTTCCAAAAGTTGTAGGACATAGTGATGTTAAGAGAGGAAAATGTCTTGAGTAGATTGAGCAATCTCAAGACCAAGGAAATATTTCAAATTTCCTAGATCTTTGGGTTCAAAATGACTATGAAGAAGGGCCCTAATAGAGTTAATGATTTGAATTGAAGGGCCTGTGATAATGATATCATCCACATAGACCAATAGTGCAACAAAGGATGACCCTGTACCCTTGGTGAATAATGAGTAATCTGATTTGGATTGACTAAAACCAAATTGAATTAAAGAGGCTAAAAACTTTGCATACCACTTTCTCGAGGCCTGTTTAAGACCATATATGGACTTATGAATTTTACAAACTAATTTTCTTGACCAAAGGACTCCCCTTGAATGCTATAGCCTAAGGGAAGATCGATGTACTGTAACACCTGTCAAATTTTCATGTAACGATGAATAACGATGTTAAATAATTTCTTTATTTATATGTGTTATGATATTACTAACTATTTTAAGTTAAGTATTATAATAGGTAACGGCCAGGTGAAATTGATGTGCTCAAAGTATTCATGTCATTTATGTTGAATGTTTAATAATAATTTTGTAATGAATTTATGCTTTGATGAATTTAAGTGTGTTAAGGCAGATCGGCAGGCCGAACCTTCAAGCTTGGCAAGCCGAAATGACCCTCACGGAACGGCAGGTAGGTGAATATAATCGGCAGGCCGGACCTCACGGCTTCGACAGGCCGAAGTAAACTATCGACAGGCAGAAGACTGTTGATGGGCAATCAGCAAAAATCTCTCAAAATTGGTGACAATGATAATTTTGATGATTGGATAAAATTGGATGATTTATTTTGATTGATTGGCATATGTTTGGATTGATTTCTTAATTTTGGTAATAGGAGATTTGATTTTTATGATGATTTGGACTAATTGATATGGTTTCCCATTCTTGAAGAGGTGAAATATGGTAAGATAAGATAATCATTTGACTTTCACTTATTGTTCCCCATTCCCATGTGTATTAGCCTAAATATAGTTAGGAAATTTCTGAAATTAAAAAAAAAATATCTCTCCCTTTTTACGCCATTTTTATTTTCACGTAAACACTCTCTTTCTCTCTTACGTTTTCTCTCTCTCTGATCACCCTCTTTCTCTTTCTTCTTCATGTTTTTCTCCTTCTTCTCCCTCTCAATTCCTCTGCTATTATTTGAAAGATATATTGAAATTTTGTTGGGGTTAATTCAAGGAGGTTTGAGAAAAAAAAATTCATTTTAAGGTAAGAGTTCATCTTTCGGTATTCTTGAAATGTATTTTCCTCTTTAATTCAACTACTATATTTTTGTCT
Source organism: Artocarpus hirsutus (assembly GCA_946598075.1). Lineage (NCBI taxonomy): Eukaryota > Viridiplantae > Streptophyta > Magnoliopsida > Rosales > Moraceae > Artocarpus > Artocarpus hirsutus. The sequence goes on along the minus strand of CAMOHE010044317.1, from coordinate 22,676 downwards.
AGGAATCTCCATTTGCTTTGAAATTTTAATATGTTATTCATGTATATGTTATGTGTTATTTCTCAAAATTTCACATTAATTGGAATTTCCTATGCTAAGATATGAATTTTCTGCTCCCTGTCACTCATAGAAATTATTACTGATTGCTAAAGTTGCATGAAAATGAGGTTTTTGGTTCATAGGACAAATGAATGATTTTCTCACGAAATTTTATATATATGTTAATTTATATGTTAAAGTTATGAACTGGAAAGTTTGGTGATAATTTGATGAAATTCTATGTGTTATTGAATGTTTATTAGAACTAAGTTTTTGAGACTGTTTTATCAAAGAATTTTTGAACTTCTATTGTGTGATGTTTTTGTATGATTTAATGAATTTATTTGGTGATGAAATATTTTTGTGCTTCTATAATTATATGTTATAGGTTGTCATATGAATTTTAGAGTCTAAATAATTATATTTTAATTATTGGGAAATGATAAATGTATGAAACTTACTGCTTGACACAATGAAAGTTATTATTGTCTCTATCTTTTAATGCATGTTTTGGATTATGTGGAATTTATTTAAAGCTGATTTTTGGATATGTTGAAGTTTTTGGTGTTTATTGCATGAAGGATTTTTATGGAATTTTTATGACCAACAAAAAATCATGATATTATGTTTGTATGTTATCATTGTCCCTGCCAAGTTTGGTACTCAAATTGTGTAAAAATTTTTAAGTTAATGAGCTATGATTTCATAAGGGTCAAATTGCAACTGTGTTGACCATTTTGCACTAATGATTTAAGGTTGATGAAACGTATTATGAATTAATGTTTTTGAGAAATGAATGTATGTGGGATGTATTATGGAATTTGAGACATGTTAAGTGGTGATTGAATGATTTCATGGTCTCATGAAAATAATGCTAATTGTTATTTTAAATGAATGTATGACATGAACACACTAAGGAGCGAGTACATCGAGACCGCGGTGACATCACCTACAAATTAAGGTTAAGCAAACTATCCAAGTAAGTACTTCTCACCTGCAACATGATATGGTTGTAAAAGTTTGAAATTATGTTCATGATGATATTTATGATGATTCTACGATTATTTTTCATTTTATGATAGTTATGAAAGATTTGATGTTCAAAAGTTATACATGTTTGATGTTGACGCATTTCAAAGTATAAAAGTAAAAATATATATATATCACTTAAATAAGTGTTGCATACCCATGTTTATGCTATGTTATGACGTCATGTTTGGTTTAAGATTAGCTACCCTTCTCCTCCCATGACGGCACGCCTACAATGATGTTTATGATGCAACACTTGGGCCCTTAAGATAAAATGAACAAAGTTTTAATATGGATAATGAAATGAAAGATATGTTCCTTATGAAATTATGCATAGCGCACTATTATGACAATGCATATGATGATGATGTTCATAGTGTTTTTAAGTTGTGAGATATAAAATGTACTTACTAAGCTTAAGCTTATTTTTAGTTTTATATCATGTTGCAGATAAGGTAAGAAGATAATGGATTAGGTGGAGGGCAAGGGAAGGTGTGTGAGCTATGCAAGATGGATTGAAAACGGAAGATGCCAAGAAAGAAGTTTTTAAAACTTATGAACTATATTTTATATTTTTTTATTCCTCTTTGAGTATATTGTGTTTGCACCTTGAAGTATTAGAACTTGCTTAAAAAATTAATTATTTTTATCTTTGATAGTTGGTCGGCCTGTCAACCATTACTGGTCGAACTGTTTATGAAATAATCAACCTGTCGATTGTCTAGTATCGGCTTGCCGATTTTATTGATTTTGAAACCCTATTTTGCAAAGCCTCGGGTGGCCTGTCAATGGTTGAACATCAGTCTGCCGATTGAGTTCGGCCTATCAAAGTCACAAGTTCGGCCTGCCGAACTATGTATGTAGTTTTCTAAAGATGTTTTAAAAGTTTATTCAATTTACAATGGTATTGGCAAACTATTTAAAGGATATTTATGATTAAGTAACTATTTATAAGTTATTAAATATTAATTTATAAAAAAAAAGGATGCATGGATTCCTGGGAATGTTTTCCAAATTAAGTTTCAATCATATAGTTTATCTTAAACTTAAAAGTATTAAAGAATGAATGTAACAACATCTGTGGCGTCCTAAGGGGGCGTTATAGGTTTTGGTATCAAAGCGAATTTTTGTTTTCAATTCATATCGTCACATGTCAGTCCAAGTCCTTCATGTAAGTATGTTTTAAAGTTAAATGTTAAGATGCAAGTATGATGATAAGAATAAGTTTTAGATGTTTAATGATTAATGCCCTAGTAGTGAAAACCTGTCTCATAAATTAGAAGACTATTCCTAAATTCATAACTCTTTTAGGAAATTAAATTATGGATGGCCGTGGAAGAATGCAAACTCGTACCTAAACCAATGAAAGGCTGATGACGATGATCGTCGAGCTACAAAGGCAACTTGAGGAACAAAGAAGGGAAATAGTAGAACTTAGAGCCAATGGTCATGATGGCGAACGACGAGGCAATGATGTGCCGCCTCCTCCTCTTCCCTAGCCACAAGCAAATGAAGTCCCAGTACCTGCTGTTGAACCCAGAGCGGCCTATCAAGAACCCTTACTAGTTAGATGGAAGAGGGTTAAGCCAGCGAACTTTGAAGGTTCTAAGGATCCACTTGTCACTCAGGGATGGCTAAAGACGATTGAGGCCACTCTAAGACTCATAGGCTTTACAAATAACGAGAAGGTACTTTGTGCTTCATGTTTCCTCACCATGGAGGCCAGGATTTGGTGGGACAGAATCAAACAGAGCAAGAATGTTGAAGAGATGTCATGGGCTGACTTTGTTCATGAGTTCAACATGAAGTTCTTCCACATGAACATTACAAGGAAGCATTATGATGAGTTTGAGAATCTGTGTTAAGGAGATATGTCAGTTATTGATGTGGTGGCAAAGTTTGATCAGCTAGCTCACCTTTGCCTAGGGATGGTTAATGACAAAAGCGAAAGGGTTAGAAGACTGATCAGAGTTCTCAGGCCAGATATTGCTGCAATTGTTGATGGGGCAACTCCACCCAGAAACCAAGAGTAGGTTGTTCTGAGGGCCCAACGTGCTGAGTTTCATCTATCAAAACTAAGAAGAAATCAGCTTCAGTCAAGATAAACAGCCAGTAATGCAAACACCTAGAACCGCTCTCAACACAGAACCAACAACAACAACAACAACAATAGCCAACACTGGAGGAATAACAAGAGGAAGGGCAATCCTCAGAACCAGCAAACCCAAGGTAGCAAGAGGCATAATGGCGGCCAGCCCAACAACAACCATAGGTAATTTCAACCATGCACCAAATGTGGAAGGAATCATCTTGGAGAATGTCACTTAGGAACTAATTAGTGTTTTATCTATGGACGAGAAGGTCATTTTGTCAAGAATTATCCCAAACTGACTAATGCTCAAGCCCAACAAAGTGCTCCATAAGCCCAACTTCATCAGATGCAAGCGTCCTTAGAAGGGCCGTTGATTAACCAAGGAAGACTTGAAGCCCCACCCACAAATGCCTGCATCTATGCAATGACAAAAGAACAGGTGGCTACAAAAACCTCTAATGTAGTCACAAGTCAGATCTCAAGTCTTTCTATTAATGCATATGTCCTCTTTGATACGAGTGCCACACATTCTTTTGTATCGTCATCTTTTGCTAAGAAGTTAGGGGTTTGTTTAGAGTCTATGAGACAGGGATTCACTACGACACTACCCTCTAGGGAAGTGATGATATCTATGCACTATATGCGTATTGTTCCTCTATGGATTTCTAAAAGGAAACTTTTCATCGACCTCATTGTGATCGATATGTACGTTTATGACATGATTCCTAGGTATGTTTTCCAAATTAAGTTTTAATCATATAGTTTATCTTAAACTTAAAAGTATTAAGGAATCAATATAACAACATCTATGGCATCCGTAAAGGGGGCGTTACAGGCTTTGGTATGCCTACAGCGAGCTAGATCTCAAATTCAACTTCTCTATCAAGGGGTAAACTTGACAGATCTTTTGGAAATACCTCTAGAAATTCTTGTACTACTGCCATATTCTCAATCCTTGTCTTTTCTTCTTGACTTTTATCTACAATGTTTGCTAGAAAGCCCATGCAGCCACTAGCTAACAACTTCCTTGCATTCATGGCTAACAAAAACATGCTTGGTTTCTTTCTGGACTCACCCACATACATGTACTTTTGATCACCTTCTGGTTGGAAGATCACCCTTCATTTTTAGCATTCAATGGAAGCATTGTATTTGCTCAAAAAATCCATCCCAAAAATAGCCTTTAGATCGATGTATGGTCACTATGAATTTGTGGTTATGCCTTTCAGTCTAACGAATGCACCTACAGCCTTCATGGATCTAATGAATCTAGTATTCAAGGATTTTCTCGATAAATTTGTCATTGTGTTTATTGATGATATTCTTGTTTATCCGAAGAGTCAAGAAAAACATGTAGAGCATCTAAGAATTGTGTTGGAGACATTAAGAAGACACCAACTAAATGCAAAATTCTCCAAGTGTGAGTTCTGGCTTAATAGAGTGTCTTTCTTGGGGCATGTAGTATTGAAAGAAGGGATTATGGTTGATCTTACAAAAGTAGAGGTTGTTCTTAATTGGAAACAACCGATGAATGCAAGTGAGATAAGGAGCTTTTTGGGCCTAGCCGGTTATTACTGGAGATTCGTAGAAGACTTCTCCAAGATAGCAACGCCACTCACAAATTTAACTAGCAAAGGAAAGAAGTTTGAGTGGACTGAAGCATGCGAGAAGAGTTTTCAAGAACTAAAGAAAAGATTAACGATAGCTCCAGTATTGGCTATTCCTAAAGGAAACGACGGATTTGTGATTTACAACAATGCTTCTAAGATGGGCCTTGGGGCAGTTTGATGCAGAATGATAGAGTGATCGCTTACGCATCGAGACAACTAAAGGATTATGAGAAGAACTATCCTGCTCATGATCTTGAGTTAGCGGCTATTATTTTCACACTGAAAATATGGAGGCATTACTTATATGGGGTCAATGCAAAATCTTTACCGATCATCAAAGTTTAAAGTACTTCTTCACTCAGAAGGACCTGAACATGAGACAGCAAAGATAGTTAGAGCTAGTGAAGGATTACGATTGTGAAATCCTTTATCACCCTAGAAAGGCTAATTGAGTGGCTAATGCTCTAAGTAGGAAGACAAGTGCCACGCTGATGTCAATACAAGCAATGTCTCAACCTTTAAGGAAAGAAATTCTGGACTTTGGTTTAAAACTTATATCAGGCTAGCTATCAACACTCACTCTTGCTCCAACGCTGCACAATGAAATTCAGAGTAAGCAAGATGAAGATGTAAGCCTCGCAAGGATTAATCAGGAAATGAAAGAAGGAAAATGTGAAGAGTTTTGAATTACGGACGATGAAACTTTAGACCTCAAGGACCGCTTATGTGTTCCCAACGTTCATAGCCAAAGGGAAAGAATTTTGACAAAAATTCATGACACTCCTTATTTTTAGTTTTATATCATATTGCAGATAAGGTTAAGAAGATAAAGGATTAGGTGGAGGGCAAGGGAAGGCGTGTGAGCAATGTAAGATGGGTTGAAAACGAAAGACGCCAAGAAAGAAGTTTTTAAAACTTATGAACTATCTTTTATATATTTTTTTATTCCTCTTTGAGTATATTGTTTCCGCACCTTGAAGTATTGGAACTTGTTTAAAAAAATTAATTATTTTTATCTTTGACAGTCGGTCAGCCTGCCAACCATTGCTGGTTAGACTAACGATGAAATAATCGGCTTGCCAATTGCCTAGTATCTGCCTACCGATTTTATTGATTATGAAACCTGATTTTGCAAAGCCTCGGGTAGCCTGCCGATGGTTGAACATTGGTCTGCCGATCGAGTTCGGCCTACCGAAGTCACAAGTTTAGCCTATCGAACTGTGTATGTAGATTTTTAAAGATGTTTTAAAAGTTTATTCAATTTACAATGGTATTGGCAAACTATTTAAAGGATGTTTATGATTAAGTAACTATTTATAAGTTATTAAATATTAATTTATAAAAAAAATGTATTGATGGATTCCTGGGAATGTTTTCCAAATTAAGTTTTAATCATTTAGTTTATCTTAAACTTAAAAGTATTAAGAAATGAATGTAACGACATCTGTGACGTCCGTAAAAGGGGCGTTACATGTACACTTCTTCAAAGAGATATCCGTTAAGAAATGCATTGTTGACATATATTTGAACTAGACACTAAGAACATGTAGCAGCTAAGGCCAAAAGAACCTTCACAATGACCAGCTTTGCAACTGGTGAGAATGTGTCTAAAAAATCCACTCTTTCCTACTAAATGTAACCTTTGGCAACAAGCTAGGCTTTATGATGATTAATGGATCCATCAGGCCTAAGTTTGTCTTTGAAAATCCATTTATAACCAATGGTATGTTTTCCTTTAGGTAAAGGGACAACATACCAAGTATTATTGGTATCTATAACATCTAACTCAGCCTTCATAGCCTCTCGCCACTGTGGATATTTAATAGCTTGGTGGTAGAACTGAGGCTCTTACTGTGAAGAGACATTTAAAACAAAACTGTATAAGGGTGAAAGAGATTAGTAGGTTAAGTGGTTGGATAAAGGATAAGGAATTGATTGATATGGTTCACTAGGATTAGGAGGAAAAGAGAGATTACAATAGAACTCTTGCAAATAAGGATGGAGCTTGTGGATTCTAAAGGATCGCCTTGGGAGAAGAATTTCTCGCTCTTGATTATGAGGGTAATAGGACGAGACAGTGGATGAGGTGATGGGGGGAACATCTATAGTACAAACAAGTAAAACTAAATCTAGAAAGGGATCAACTAGAGAATCCTTAGTTACCACTGAATGAAAAAGGAAAAACTTGCTCATGAAAAACCACATCCCTGGAGACTAAAATCTGCTTGGTTTACATGTCAACACTATTATGAACTAGGACTTCCACAACGATTTTAAACCGTCGTGGAAATCTTTTATGACAATTAAAAAACCATCGTAAAAACTCTGTCGTGGTACCACATTGAGTTTTTACAATGGTTTTTTTACCATCATGGAACATCCATTTAAGTGCCAAATTTAAGCGTTTGGGGGCCCTCTATCACGATGGTTTTCACAAAAAACAGTCATAGAAATATATCCTTACATGACAATTTTTTGAAAAACCGTCATGGAAGATATACGGCGGTTTTTCATAAAAATCATCATGAGAAATTAACATACCTGAACCTTAGATGACTTTTTTTTACAAAAACCATCATGTAAGGTTATGTTTCTATGATAGTTTTAATGTTAAAAACTGTCCTCGATGGTTGGTCGTGCACAAAAAAATTGATTGAATTTCTAATTTCTCCTAAGATAGCCAGTTCCTTGTGTTATCTATTACTAAAAGGCCCTGATTGTAACCAAAAAAAAAAAAAGATGTATATTGAAATTACAAGATCTTTTCAAAATTATTTTCATTGAACTATTTTACATAATCATTTATCTACTATCTCTAGCTAAATTTGACATACCTATCTACAAATTATACCCACTCAATTCTTACTTTATTTATATTCGTGTATATATAAATTTCCTTTTTTACTAGGGCTTATATACCATTATTAATTAAATCCTACATGAAACGTACAATAAAAAAACCACATTCTATGTTTTGTCGTTGTCTTGGACACTTTTGTTTAGAATATAGCATTCCGTTTGATCACAATCTTACATTGCTTCCCACTTGAAGTTTTTAATCTTTAAGCACCCTAACAATGTGTCATGATTAAAGTGAATTAATAAACACAACTATGTATAACTTAACATAGTCATTTTTATAAGAAAAATTAATGCTTACAATTTTGTGAGTGATACAAAATTATCAGGTGGTTGGTGTCCGAGGGGATCAAACCAAAATCTTTGGCCCTCCCATGGTGAAACAAGTGCCAACATCAATGTTCACCAACATTGTATGGTAAGAAGAATAATTTCCCCTTGATGCTTAAGCTAATAGGTGGAGAAGTGAAATAGTGTGCTCTCTAACATTACTCTATAGGTTTCTTGCAACACTTGAAACAATGGTCGGTGATGTGAAGCCAAAATTGTGCACCTTGTCTTGAAGTTCACAATATTTTACACAAAACTACAGTGAAAACAATGCACTCAATTATTTGAATGCACCTTATAACTCTACTTAGATTTAAAAAAGTAAGAATTAAGGATAGAAAGGATAGAGCTATTACTTGAGCGATACCATCATATAGTTCACCCTGATTTTATTAAAGATAATGAAGTAATAAATATCTTCATACCCTATATAGATAGGCATTTCATTGCCCATGATTATTTTTAGTATCAAGCACTAAACCATCAGCCCATCATGCATGAAAAAATATGCGTACAAAGCCAACTGCATAAATTATGGAGATACTAAAGAAAAGTTAAATATAGACAGTGGTTTATTCGCAATGGGTTGTTTCTCAATGCTTGTTCTTGCTCTACCTTAGGTTGTGTTTGTCTTGCTTTTGTAGAACTTTTCTTTTTTTGATGTTTCTTTCCCCCTACATCTTAAGGAACATGGCTAGGCGCTCAACTCATCTTCATCATTGCAATGACTTTATTTAACCTTTTTGGCCGTGCAACAAAGCTTTTGGTAGCTTCATCCACAATTGTTGCTTCAAATGTCGGAATAGGCAATTTAGCTATTCTAACTCTAGTGGTAATGATGTTAATTCTTACGTTTTCATCCCTTAAGGGCCTGTTTGGTGTGTCAAACTAGATAGGACTTAAAAGTTAGGATTGGATTGGATTGGATTGGATAGGACTAGATTGAATTGGATTGTGTTAAATCCTATCTTGTATTTGGTAACACTTCAGATTGGATTGCAATTTTTATGCGATAGTATTTATTTTTTATTTTAAACAATAAATCATTCAAACAATAAAAACTAATCTGATATAAAAAATAATAACAATAACAATCCTATAATTATGTTTTACTATAAAATAGAATTTTTTTTATTTCAAAAAAAGATTTTTTAATCAAATTTCCTTTTTATTCCTTTTTCTTTCAATTCTCTTCGTTTTTCTTTTTTTTTTTCTTAGTCTTTCTTCTTTGAAAAATCATGGCAGAAAGTACTTTGATGCAATTTGCAAATTGCAAAGCCGCTTCTATATTAATAGGAGTAGTCGATAAACAGAGAAAATATGCAAGGGAGAGAGAAAATATGGGTAAGAAAAAAGAAATATCTCTAGCAACTTCTTCTTCTTCTTCTTAATCTCAATCATGTAAAGTGCGTCTTCTTTGAGTGGGTTGGGTTTCTTCTTTGAATATCTAGCATATTTGATTGCACGGTGGGTTGGGTCTTAAACATCCAGAGGGTGGTGGACGACGACAATTTGCGGTTTGGCTGGCTGCAACGAAGACCTATACGAGGCGGCTCGTAGTGACGACGGTGGGCATGGGTCAGGGTGATGGCGGCGGGAGTAGGCCGACTACGACAGAGTGTGCCGATGACGGTGATCATGGTTGCTTGGTAGATTTATAATGACGGTTGGGTTAAAGAAACACTCTAATCCAATCTTGGACAAATAGTCCCACCATTTTTTGTTAGATTTGTTATCCCACAAGTTTGGGACTATTTTGTAGTCAACAGATTATTAATCCGATCCAAGTTTGTTCCTAAACATGGGATTGGAATTATTTATCCCAATCCTAATCCTTATCCCACGTAACAAACGCAGCCTAAGGGTCTTCTATAGACTGTATTAGTTGAAAAACTCCTCATCCATGCCTTCTCAAGTACAACAAGTGTACACTCACTATTAGTTCTATCGTTAACAAAGAGCCTACATTCTCGATATTGTTCAGGCACTTGACGATAAGGTGATAATTAGACTTCTAGTGCTTATGGAGCTTCTACTACATTGTTAGGAGGGTTGCAACTAGCCTTGAAGCTATTGCATTGTAAGATGCTCTCATTCATCGTTCTAGCATTCTGTATATTGTTCAGGCTCTTGATTTCAGTAGGTTCTGGATGTGTTTTTGAGAGCTAGGTTTGCGCATGTCTGATTGTCGAGCTAGAATAAAGGTTTTTAAGGCATCTTTCATGACGCTTTAAAAAAAATCATGGTGGAAAGCTAAACCCTCAATGATGGTTTTCTAAAAAACCTTTGTGGAAAGTTTAATCTACCACGATAGATTTTAGAAAAACCATCGTAGTAGGCCTACCCTCCTACCACGACAGTTTTTGTCTTCTTGGGCGTAATTTCCTATGTTTTTTCTTCCGTACCATGACGGTTTTTAAATAAATGTCACTAAATGTACCCTTTTGTCCCTATAGGATAGCCAATGAAGACACAAGATCTAGCCTAGGATTGAAACTTGGTACGATGAGTTGAAAGTGTAGAAGCAAAAACCAAACAACCAAACACCCTTAAATGTGCATAATCCATGGTGGATTTATATAAGAGTTCATATGGTGTCTATGTTGAATAAGAGGAGAAGGGGTTCGGTTGATCAAGAAAGTGGCAGTAAGAATACATTCATTCCAGTAATTAATAAGAATTCTAGACTGGAAATATAAAGCTTGAGCATTATTTAGCGAGTGTTGGTGTTTCCTTTGAACCACCGAATTCTGTTGTGTCGTTTCCACACAAGAAAACTAGTGTAAGACACCTTTTTCTTTGAAATATTTATCAAATGCTAATTCCCTAACATTATTAGATCTACAAGCTTGAACTTTGTAGTGAAACTGAGAATCAATCATATTGAAAAAAATTAGGAATTACTATTGCTACATCAGATTTCTGTTTAAGCAAGAATACCTAAACAAAACGGCTACAATCATCAACCAAGGTTAAAAAATAACTATGACCTGAATGAGAAATAATATGATAAGGTCCCCAAATGTCAGCATTAATCAAGTCAAAGGGTGACTGACACATATTATTTTGAGACACAAAGAAAAGCCTTCTCTACTTAGTAGAGGACAGATATAACATGGTTATGAACTATCAAACTTGGAGGATTTGTAGTTCAGCTAATTCTTGAACATATCTATGCTTTTTGTGATAAGTGACCAAATTTGTTATGCCATGTTTGAATTAAAACATTGTTAACAACATGCAAACTCTTCAAGGAATTTGGATCAAGGATGTATGGATTGTCTAGCTTCTCACCCTGCCAATCATCTACTTGGAATTGATTTCCCGAATTATAAAATGACCAGGAAAAAAGCCAACAATGAGATGAGAGCTTACTGTTAAAGCATTCATAGAGAGCAGATTAAATCTGAATTGTAGGACATGTAAAACATCCTTGCGAGTTAATATTGGGCTTAGTGCAACATCTCCATGGAAATGAGCAGGAATACTCATATGATTTGGCAAGGTGACTATGGAATTCATTATAAGACTTATAGACACAAAAGCCTTAACATTTGAACATATATATTTAGATGTTTCTAAGTCAACTATCTGGAGTTTTTGACAAACATAGAGTTCATAGATACTGAGAAACAAGTACCTGTAGCATAGGATGCTGATGCTATGTCTTGTTGTCCAGTGTTTACAGTTAGGTTAGCTAAATAACTTGAAAATATCGCCATAAGCTGTTGGTATTGATTAGATTGATATTCTGGATAAAATCCCTAACACTGCCACTGTCCTTGTTATGTTTTTCTTTAGAACCAAGTTGATTGGTGATTTGGTTGATAGTTGTTGTTTTACTGTTTGGTTAGGACCTTTTTTGGCATTGTTGGAACCCAGGTGGATATCCATGGAGCTTTTAACACTTCTCAATGGTATGTCCATGGAAGTTACAATGTATACAGAAAGGCCTATCTTTCTTTTGACCTTTATAACCCCCAATGGCAGTGTTTTGAGCATTATAAGTCCTTCTATAACGTTTGAAATTTATTAGTTTTGACTGAAAATGCCAAACTATTATAAGAATCACACTGAGTTGAACACCGATCTTCCTCTGCCTCTCTTCTTGAGAAATTAGTGAGAACACCTTATTTATTGGTGGAAGAGTGTCCATTAATAGTAATTACCCCTCACTTGAGCAAAAGAGTCGTTCAAGCCCATAAGAGAGGCCATGATATACTCCATTTGATAGTATGAGTTGAGTTCTTTGACACCACCGCAAATGCACCTTCCATGTGTACAAGCGAGTCTGAAATTGCTTAACTCTTCCTATAAGGTGTTCAGCTTAATGAAATAGACACTAACAGAGTTCTGGCCTTGATTATGATTCACAAGTTCACAACACAACTAAAAAACCCTAGGTCTATTACTCTACTAAAATCAATCCTTAAGATCGAGCCAAATCTCATATGCAGATTAGAAAAAATGACACTAACACAAATATCCTTAGATACGGAGTTCAAGATCCACGAAATTATAACATTATCATTCCGAATCCAAGAATTGAGGAGATTCATATCATTTCCTTTAGGCTTCTTAATGGAACCATCGATGAACCCTAGATTGTTATTAACAGATAGAGGCATAGTTATCTCTTATGAGTGGCTGTGAAGCTAATGCAAGACCTGCACCATCCAAATGGTGAAGAAAGTAAGGATTTCAAGGATCATCAATGGCGGATTTGCTATTTGTGGTGACAACATTTCCATATCTTGGAGACTTCATGAATGTCGAAGACGAAACTCGAATCAAGAAGAAGAACATAAGAAAAGGAAACTCAAATGGAGAAGAGGAACAAAATAAAATCTAGATTAAGGAGCGAATAATCTCTCTGATACCATATTGAATCTGAACAAATAATGAGAAGAAAAATGGAACAGAGGAGAAGTTGAGAAAATGAAGAATGAATTTCATTACTCTGTATCTGCTACAACTTTGACTTATATACTCGAGTGTCCAGAGAAGTAAAAGAAGTAATTAACTTACTAAACGGAAAACTAATTGTGAGCGTTGGCTTTCTCTCCTTTCTGACCCTCAATTTCAATTCATCCCCAGATTCAATTAATATCATGTGAATTCAAATTATTCTGAATCCTATTCTACCTACACCATTTTGTTCACATTGGCTTTCTCGTGCAGTGGTGGAGCAACATGTCTTGTATTTCTGAGAAATCAAAGATTCGTCATGGTGGTTCTAATTCTAGTTGTATTCACAAGTATGAGAGGAATACTTTCCTCAGCTCTCTTCGGATTCTAGCATCATCCTCAGACTTATTGTTCGCCTTTTTGCCTAACTATCAGTCTCCTCATGCAGATCAACATAATCACTGTATCTGTAATCCCCTTACCAGGCAGTTTGTTGCTCTTCCCCCTCTCCATTCTCCGATCGACGCTGCTTACATTTATGGATTTTTCTTTAATACACAATTAAACACTTACAAGGTCTTGCTTATCGACGTTCTGTCTTGTAGACTTCGTGTTGAGAACCAATTTGATTTAATGCTTTTACTTTTTGTTCGGAGACCGGAAGATGGAGCCAATCAAACTTGTCGTGTCTGCGGAGATTGGCTCCTGATTTTGATTTTTGGGATAAGACTTTTAATGATGATGGCAATGGAATTCTGTACACCCAGTTAACTGCGGTGAGGAGGAGGACATTGAAGGATTTGCTGGATTTGATCTCAGAGATGATCCATTACCACAATGCCGTTTCATTCACCTGCCCGTCGTTGATTTGGACCTTGACTGGCCGAAAGCTTCTGAACATGTTTTCTCTGGAGTGGTCCGGGCCGCCTATGGCTGTCTCGGTTGCTTCTGCTTTGCAGTCTGATTATATATGCCTTTGCAAAACAGAGGCGTTTACTTGGATCCTAATATTAAAGGTGGTCAGTCCGTGCCTGCAGAATTCAATGCCCGGATGGAATTCTTCTGGTTCTCAGCTTCTGGTTACCTCAGGTAATTTCTATGTCCTACACATACTCTTGTCACAAAAAGAAATGCAGAAAGAAAAATCAGAGGTAATTTATTTTCATAAACAACAAAAAACTCGGACGAAAATATATGAAATTCCAAGGGTATTTGAAATCAAGAAAAGGATGTAAATGAAAAAGAATGATTCCCTGTAAAAAAAAAAAACATCGTATGCTGATCCGTGAATGTAATTTATTTCAACCCCTACTTCATTTTAGTTTAATTTTTTTAAACTAACTAATTTATTTATGAGAATTATTTTCGCCAGATTTTCTGGAGTTATGCGCAGGAATGAGTCCAGTCGTTATGGTAGACTACGGGGAAAGAATGCCTGAGCTACAAGAATGACTTTGTGCTCTTATGAAATCTATTCAACAGGTATTCTTCTTTAAATTTTATTTAATTTAATTTGTTGACAAAGATTTTACCACACATAGCCACTTCATTTTCTGTCAGACAAATATTTCTTCTAAAGTTTCTGCTTATGCTAACTCTGTCGTTTGTACCAGCTATTACTAGATAATAAAGCAATACATATATATATATATATATATGTCCTTTACAACTTCCAAAATATGAGCGTTCTAAGTCTCTTGTATGTAATTTATTGAGTTTTCCTGGTTATATTTCCATAAGTATTTTTGCAGTTCAAGTCGACCACGGACATGATTTACCTAGGTGGAATCTGTATCTATGAAAATCGTGACAACCTTGTTATGTCTTGCAATTATCTTGTCAAATTTTCCTTCAATTATGGAGAATGGACTAGTTGTGCAACAACAAACAAACTGTCATATGTGGTGGAAGAAGTGTAAGAGTCACGCATTTTTTAGCAGAGTAATGATCATAGTAGATATGATTTTTTAATACACGTTAGTGGACTTGCACATCATGTCCAGTCACGCTTGAACCCAGATCCTTAGCTTCTCTTTGTGGACCTCGAACAGGATGCTCCGAAACAATGGACGTGCTCCTCTTTCCTTTTTGGGTGAAGGTTCTCTTTTCCTTTTGCCCAGATGATAACACAGCCAGAGAAAACCCCATTGAGGATGCATCTTGTATTAGTGCTAAAGTTTCTCTTTGTTATCTCCCTTGGAGGAGACCATAAATCATTCTTCGTCAAGTGACAGGACAGATAGCATGGTTGATGCTAAATGTCCTGTCAATGATGGTCCAACTTCAGAATAATCTTCTGAATTTATTGATCTCGATGGCTGCTTGGGAGAGACTGAAGTTACTGTGCCAATTTAAACGGGTATTTTCTTATCATGCCATTCTTCTACTTGATTATTAAAAAAATGCATACTTCTAGATAGTATATGATATTGGAACAACTACTTTCCACAGCTAGTAGAAATATAGAGTAGTTCAGTCTGAATAAAAAATTGTCACATTAAAGCATGGTGTATTAAACCTTTCTTGGTTGTTCCTAGGGGTGTTTCTTAGCAATCCCCGAAGGAATGGATAGCAAGGGATATTTCTTTGTGAGGAATCTGTAATAGATTGATAATCATTTCGAGATAGTTGCCTTGAACTTGTTGTCACTGTAAAGTTGAGAGAGGGAGAAAGAAAAAAAAAAAAAAAAAAAGAAGAAATAAATCAACATTACCTTCAACAACTCTCCATAGAGAGACAAAAGACACTCCCGTTTAATGAAGACACTCTGGTCTAGTAATTTCTTGTTTTAACATATGCCATAATTACATTTGAAAGATTATTATTATTTTTGTTTTCCACTTGAGAAGTAGGGGTGTTATATTACTTTAAAGGGTAATATAAATGGACCGTCATTATTATTTTGCAACAAGTTTTATTAACGTTGACGTTAGATTTCGTACCTTATCTCTCACCATGTATTCTTTGAAAACAAATTACTAGTGTTTGGTAATTGTTTTCTGAGAATAATTTCCAGAGAACAAAAACAAGGAATTGAGATTTTCCTCAATCGGTGCTTCCTTTGCCAAAACAAAAGCTTTGGTTTCATCCATACAATGATAATCAAGCCAGAATTAATAGAGATAACCAATTCTGTCCTATTTTGAAGGCAAAGACAAAAATTGATTCGTCAAGGAGACCTTGGAGTGCTTTGTTGCTGACGTTTCTATTGAACGACTGAAACGCAAAATAGGTCTCGAGACTGCTCCAGATTTTGGGTTGAGGAGTCGCAATTCACCATCCTCATGCGCACGCCATTGAAAATTGAGGCAATAACTCTTATATTTTGTGAATAATAAAGTAGGGAAAAAAAAAGGAAAAAATCTAAACCTTTAACATTGATGATGTTGAATCTCAATCCATTAATTGTGAAGCTGCAGAAAATTATAATGAGATTTATATAATCTGATCATACAGGTTTCTAGTGTCACTAATCACCACTACTAAACATTGGACGTGTACGGGTTAATTAATGAAATTCAACCACTTGCAACTTGATACAATTAAGCTACGTACAGTCATAATTCTAACAAAGAGGTAATATACGCTCTAGTCGTAATTTATCTCGCAATTTATTTTTCTTTTATAGCTTCTTTGAGAGCCATAATTCAAATCAATTTCCTACCTTGTTTTCTTTCACAAAATTTAAATTGATACAGTAGTTTCAGATCAAACCATTGGTTCAAAATGAGTTTCCAAATGCTTTATTAAAAATTACAATATTATCTTTTGAATTTGATTCACTTACGTTTTAATTTCAACTCTTGCACACTTAGTGAGAGCAAAAATGAGGAAGAACAAAGATTTCCTCACTTATACTAAATATATTAATGAAAAACAAAATTGGAAAAATTAGGCAAATAACTTATTTTTTACAACCTTTTTAAATAAATGGCTGAATATTTCAAAATTAGAGAAATGGTTGAACTTTTAAAAATTAAGAAAATGGCTATTTTTTTAATAGCAATATATCATTAATAAACATTGGTATACCATTGATGCACATTATTGATTAACACTTGTACATTACTTATTAACTATAATTTGCTAACAAATTGGTTTATTATTAATCCACCAATAATTTATTGTCAAGAAACCAATAAATTATGAAGAGAATAACCACCAAATTAATTAATCTTAAGCTCAAATCAGCACATCATTGTTCACTACAAGAAAAGGGATTTTTAGAGATGAGTAAAAGGTCATCGCTAAAAAGTTTTCAGCAACGACAACTCATTGCTAATATGTCGTTGCTAAAAACTTTTTAGCAATGACAGACAATTTTTGTTAGGTTTTTGGAATGAACTTTTAGTGACAACAATTTGAAAATTATTGTTGCTAAAAGTTTAAATTTTTTCAAAATTCAAATTTGAATTTCTAATTTTAGGGATGACAACTTTTCATGGAAAACCTTGTTGCTAAAAGTTTTTTTAATATTTTTTAAATTTATTTTTAAGTTTTTATTTATTTTTGGTTTTTGAAAAAGTAATGTGTTTTAATAAATTAAGTGGCTAATTTATGAGATTTATCTCGAGAGGTTTTATTTTTGTAGTGCATTAGGTATACGTATCCAAACATAGAGTAATTGTCAATAAATATGGCAAAGTACTCATTTCCTCCAAATGTGAATATGTTCATGGGAGCACAAATATCACTATTTAGGAGTTCTAAAACTTCATCGGCCCAATTACGCTTGGACCCAAAAGGTTTCTCGGTCATTTTACCTTTCAAACAAGATTCATATAGTTGTAAAGATTCTAGTTCTGAGAAACTTAAGAGTTCATCCTTGATAATTGAATATGAACTACTAAAATTCTATTAATTAAAGTAACAAAATACAAATAAAACATGAAATACAGTCAAATCTTATGCAAAATACGAAAAAAAGATAAATTATAGTCTTTTTAAGACACATATAATGTCTAATCCCCTAAGTTTTGTGCCTCCTCATCTTCATCATCATCTATAGGAGGAGCAATCTCAAGAGGTGGTGGGGGCACTATGAAGTTAAGATTCTCACCAATTCGCCTCATTGCAGCAGCCATGTCATAGTTCGTTTTGTAAATTTGCATGAGCTAGTGTTGAACCCTTGGAAGAAGTTGTACATTTATGATGCATGTTTTTGTGACGAGGCAGCGATGCCTGGGTAGTCTCCATTGTTAGAGGATTCCTTGGCATGATGGGTCTCGATCCTTAACGCATGTGGGTCACGATCTTGCATGGTTGTTAGTGATCCTTCCTAGTGGGCTCCCGACAAGGGTTGCAATAGTGGCAGTGATGGGTAGGCTAAGTGCAATGAGGAGGGGGCTCAACGATGCCGAGGTGATAGGAAGGGGTTGGGCTAGACGCAATCTTTCGTAGTAGGGGCACAGGGGGTGCGAATGCTAATGGGGTTTAAGGGAGCTCCGGAAGGGGCTACAAGGTATAGGGGTGGGGTTGTCGGCTAGGGTTGTGATGCTTGGACATGGAGTGGATTGCTAGCGTGGGAAGGGGGCGGTGGGCAAGGGTGTTGGTTTAGAGGATTTTTGGTTTTTTTTTGTTTTTTGTTTTTTTTCTTTTTTTTGAATTTTTTTTGCGTGAAAATCAAACAATGACTATGATTTAGTGTTTTTAAATCAATGGTTGTGATTTACTCTTAATTTTTTCATGTATAAATTATTTTGAATGGTATTTTAGTAATTTTAATTAAAGAAATGATCTATCAATTTTTAACGATCAAACTTAACGGTTTGACCTTTAAAATGATCTTTTAGCAATTAAAGTAAAAGGTTGGGAAGCAAAATCATACTTTCATTGAAGGTTGAAAACATACATGATAATTTACCCCAAAGTTTAATTCATACAAAAAGAGAAAAAGAGAAGGAACTCATTTACAAAAAGAGAACAAGATAGAGAAGGAACTCATTCGTCAAACTGTCACAAAGTCAAACGTTATAATATGTTTTACGTCTTCCTAAAATTGTTAAAGTAACACACTTTATTTCATGATTTTATTTGAGTAACTCTTCTTATCTTATCTAAGCATGTTTCTATATACATGATATAGAGATTTATCTTTTGTCCCTTGATAATAATAAAAGTGAGCTTTGTATATATATATATATATATATATGTATATGTATTGGTTCAAATGGAAGTGAATATATATATATATATGTGTGTGTGTGTGTGTGTATGTGTTGATAAGTTCTTATTGCACTCCTTGAGTAATTGTTTTAAACATTATATGATGTTGTCTTGTTATTGTTGTATTTTCAATACAAAGGTCTTTTGCATGCAATTGTTAGTATTAACTTTACAACCACTACCAAATATTATGATGTAAAGTTTGAAAAATGTTTTCTTTGATATTTTTGTTTTAATATATCTTAATTAATAAGTTTTATTTTTTGGCTATTTTTTATTAAAAATATTATTATCCTTGTATTATTGAATTGATTTCTACTTTCTAGAATTTAAGATAAATAGAATCATATAATTCATATATAGAATATTAATTATTATTCAATACACTATAATTATGTAAGTTACAAGTTTTGTTTGTTTAATTAGGGGTACAGTAACGTTTTTAACATACAGTTATTTCTAAATGGCTATTTATCCTGTCCATAAACACGCTAATAACAAGATCATAAAAAATAATAATGTGATCTTTTATTATTAAAACTATGCATATAAAAAGACTAATTATCGAATTAATTTATCCATATTTCGAGAATTGATTATTGCACCATTTATTGGTATAACTTGGTCATGTTTAAAACTTACATTAACATGGATGTTTTATTGTGGCATACATATTTGAGCCAATAATAATTTAGTTTAGTTGGCTATATGACACTACACATCCCATGAACTATTGTAATTTTGGGCACTCATGATGAGATAGTAAAAGATAAATAATTATAAATTTCGTTTCTATCCTTATCATGCAATATATAAAAAAAAATAAAAAAAAAAGCCATTAACTTTTCCCAATTATGTTGCATATTCCTTGGAGTGGATGTTGCATATTTGTGATGGCTATAAGGGACTTTAAAGATTTCCCAACTTTCTAATTTTTTGATGAAAATGATAAAATAAGCAATGGGAGCATGAAATTATAAGAAAATCAAAAAAGTTTGTAATATTGTTCCTATGAGTAATCAAAATTAGTCACTTGGAATGTGACAAAAAAAGGCTTTGGTATGTACCTGGCGTATGTCAAAATGCCAATATCAAGGCAAAATCAAGGGAGAAATTTTCATCCGTTTGTTATAAGAATATTATTATGACATATGAAAAAGCTATAGTGGTACCTTCATGAAGGACATACCTATAGAGCATTCAAAATATAAATGTCATCTCATAAAGCCTAAATAGAGAAAAAGCTAGAGAAAGAGTTGAGCTATTGATTGTCTTCTCTTTGTTTGATCCAAGTTTGTTTAATCAAGTACATTGTGATATTATGATATAAAGCATCCTCCAATTTGAAAAAGTCACATATAATCACCAAAAGTGGAAATGTGACAAGAAAGAAAAATTAAGAGGCTTGCGAGACAAAATTTATGGAAAGATCATATACATGCAATACATTAAAGTAATAATGGTATTTTATTATTACAGAGCCTAGTTATTAATAAGAACTTGATTATAATGTTTAATTTGTTGGGTACACGAATTAAATGTTTGTTATTGACGATATAAATTCCCATGGTGTTGTCATTATATTGATGAAAAGAAAAAATATTGTAGTAGCTATAAAAGATATGAGATGTCTCTACATTATATTTGGTTGTATATACAAAGAGACATGGATGAGGGTATATGTTGTTGCTTATATGGATATATTAGAAACTTATTTCCACTTTCTCTTTGAAGTTGTAATAAGACAACTATGAAATCTTGTTATGACAAACTAAAAGTTTGCTAACCCAAAAGGCATATTGGATATGAACATATGTATTTTGAAAATTCCTACAGATAATATCGTTTGAAAAAATATTCCTACCATCTGGGGAGGGAATTTGTAGTTGGAAATTATTGATCCTTGCTCAGATTGATTGATTGAGTGTTGCAATGCAGTGTAAAATTGTTAATTAATATGATAAAAAAAGTGACCGAATCACTTCTCTAACTACTAATTTAATAGCTTAGATTGAGGTCTCTAAATGACAATTTGTTATCTTATGAGTTTAAGAGATACTTGAAGCACTGAAGACTTGTTTGGTCTAAAGTACCACACTTATTGGAAGAGAAAGAAAATTATAAACATGTTGGTATTATGAAAGGACTATCTTCTTAAAGAAGATATACTCGAAAAAAGGTTATTGACATGACAATTTGATATATTTGTTAAAGAACAAACTTTGTGAAGTCATTGAGCTCTTGAAGTAGTTCAAAAGGTATACCTAAAATTTAGAAATAGTAAAGAAAAGAGGGAGATCATGACAACTTATAATATAAATATAAAGTTAAATTGCAATAAAAGTTATTGTTGATCGTTACAAAAAGCATGAATTATTAGTATATTGAAAAGAAAGCGAGGATCTTGAAAAATATTTTAAATCCGTCGAAAGTGATTGACGTGAAAAATGGCCTATAAGTAAAAGACGCAAAGTCCAAGCAAATATATATGCTAGTGCAAAGTATAGTGGACCAATAGTTTGAAATATTTTAAATTAAAGCCAATAGGATGGAAATGAATATTTATATAAAATAATGCATATGAAAATGTATGAGGTTATAAAATAAATTTTGAGTTATAACAATAAGTTTTTAAAGAAAACTTAAAAAATATGAGTAATGGTATTCATATATTATGGATAAGCATATATATTTTGATAGCTTGGCAAAAAATATATAATAAGTTCATGTGCATCTGAAAAACATGTTGTAATAATCTATTGATATATATAAAAAGTCCTAAAGGGGCTTCAAAAGTTTGAGAGATACAAGTTAAAATTATACTAAGGTCACAAAGATCTTTACGTAAATGAATGCAATCTAGATATGAATGGCACCATTATTTTTTTATGATTTAAAAAATGGAAGTGCTAGAAAATTAATATTTCCATTGTTTTATAATGAGCTCAAGCATATTGGATTTGTTGTTATTTGTAAAAATTCTTGAAAAGATTATAAAAGAAATTTAAAATGTTACCGTTAGCTGAATTTGCTTACAACAATAGCTATCAGGCGACGATTGGAATGGCACCTTATGAAGCCTTGTATGGAAGAGAATGTAGGTCGCCTATATGTTGGCATGAAGCTGGTGAAAAGAAGTTGATGGAAAGCACTGACGCTGAAAAGACCGATTTTGTCAACGAAACCTCAGAGATGATTAAGCTGATTCAGAAGAGAATTGAGACCGCTCAAAGTCGTCAGAAAAGTTATGCTGACAAAAGGAGAAGACCCTTAGAATTCGCCATTGGCGAATCAGTATTTTTAAAGGTTGCACCGATGAAAGGAGTAATGAGGTTCGGAAAGAAGGGCAAGTTGAGCCCAAGATATATCGGTCCGTATGAAATTGTTAAGCGGATTGGTAAGGTGGCTTATCAGTTAAGATTGTCATCTGAAATGTCAGCCATGCACGATGTATTTCACGTTTCAATGCTCAAGAAGTATGTCCCAGATCCTACACATATGATTGAGCCACAAGTGATCGAGATACGAGAAGATTTGAGTTATGAAGAAAAGCTAGTGGAGATACTGGATCGTAAAACCAAGACCTTAAGGAATAAAGAAATTTCCTTGGTCAAGGTACTTTGGCGAAATCACCAAGTAGAAGA
>CAMOHE010044316.1:34845-66146 GCA_946598075.1 Artocarpus hirsutus | reverse complement strand
AGGCTGTTTGAGCGGTTTGACTCCATAGTAGAACATGGTATAGTAGACCTAATAGTAGTTACACACTAGACTGGACCTAAAGTGCAATTGTTTTATAATAATTTTATTTAACTAAAATCAATTCACTTTGTCAATCATCTATGTGTGATTTTAATCCTAAAATGGATTTTATAACTCTATGTTTGTAGTAGCTATCTTTTTATATGCCAATAGTAGGAGTTTCGATGAATGAAGGCTCTATTGTTGGTATGTTAGATATGCAACTTATATTCGATGAGAACATAATCTACAAACATAGAATCTATAACTTTTTAACAAAAAGTTAACGTTATCCTCCCAAAGTCATTATTTGAGAAATTGAAAAAAAAAACAAAAAAAAAACAAAACTTTGGTTATTTGGATACATATGGTTACTAGATGACTTTCCATTTGTATTTGTTATAAATAAAATTTCCAAATAAGTGAAACAACGGAACTTTAAGATGAGATAATAGGAAGACAAAACGGAACTAAGTCTTTCATCCAATTATAGGTAACCTATGATAATACATATATGCATGAGAGGTCATGGACAAGAATTACTATTCTGTAGTGTCATAATATAGTATATAATCAAGAGTGCAACTTTAGGTCTTCAATGGAGTGACATCAAAGTTAATAGTTAAATGGATTATTAATCAAGGATGAATTTATATGTTATTAGAGCTTGATAAATATATATCCATTAGGTTCCCAATGCTAGCCCGCAAATTCCTTGACAAGCTATGTAGATGCGGTCTACCATGGGTAGTACAGGAGGTTATGGTGTATAGGTTACTATACCTTTTAGTGTATATGCCCACAGTCCAGTTGCATTGTGTGGCGCCAAGGACATTCCAGTTGGACTGTAGGCACCAACTAGAGGGTATTCTAGGTAATTAATTGTTTAATTAATTTCAAAAATATTTAGTCAAAATTTAATTATTGGGATTAGGACAATTAATTATTTCTATTTGAAAAATTAATTTAAATCCTAATTGTCTTTAAATTTGAATAAAGGATAATTATTCATTATTATTAAATTAAGAAATTATTTTAATAATGGAATTCTAATTTAAATGGAATTGCTTAAATTGAAGTTATCTTGGATGATGATGTAGATAATCACAAAATCCTACCATGTGATTGGTTGGAAATTTTGAACTCCCTCACTAGAGATAGGCATGAAACACTAGAGGTGGGCCCAATGAGGTGGCGTGTAGTATAGTGAAAGGAGAGAGAAAAATTCTCTAATTATCCCGATAGACTTTTGACTCTTCTAACCTATTCTATAAATTGAGGTCTTGGATTCTTATTTATTTTTAGACTGCTATAATGTAATTTTTAGAGAGAAAAGCTTTGATCACTCTCCTTTAATGTTCTTACTTCCTCTAGGACAATAGTCTAGTTGTAAGCAGGGAAGCTATGGTGAAGGTTTGTTGAGTTGTGCCCACACACACAACAACTTGAAGGAAGAGTTATAGTATTGAAAATCTAAAGGTTGAGATTTTCTTCGATCATTTAGATGTTGTACTTCAGGTCATCATTAGGTGCATGCATTTGATTAGAATTCTACTTATTGTTGGGTTAGATTTGGAGTGATTAAAAAAAAAAAAACTTTAAAACTCTGTTGTGTCACTGAATCGATGTTTCCAATAGTGTTCCCTTTCCACGTGAAGGTGTTGAGATCTACCCACTTAAGTAAAAATAAATTTAAAAAAAAAAAACAAACCAACAAAAAAATTGAATAAAAACACAAAAAAGGGGAGAACGTGAGCGGCACCCAAGAGAGAGAAGGGGAAAGAAAGAATAGAGCTTGTGAGTTTTCTACTTTTAAAAGCACGAGATCCAACGATGAATCTTCCTCCAATCATCCTTAAAGTTGGGTACGTTATTAGCAAGGGTCTAAACTATGCTTTTACCGGTTTGAATTGTTGTTTCCTCTCTTCCATTGCTAGTTTTTAGTGAGACCCAAACTTGTTAGTTTGATGATCATTTGTTAAAATCTACTTTAGGATGAGGAGTTGATGATTTGTTAGTATCTAGATTGTTGCTAGAGAAGAACTTTGTTGTACCCATTAATTTATTAGTAGAAGTTTTTTGGATCAAAACTCGTGATTTTTCCCTTCACATTTGATGGTTTTCTACGTAAAAATCTGGTATCTCAATCTTTATTTGATTGCATGGATTTATTTTTTGAGAAATTGCACAAAATTTCAGTTTTTTAGACACTAACATTAAATTATGTCAAATGATTTGAAAAAGTTAAAAAAAAAGAAGCAAATTTAGAAAAATTAGGATTTCAAAGCAACTAAAAACCTAAAAATACCCCGTAAACCTGAATATTTGTCCTCTTATATTCTCTTGATATTTCTCTCTCTTCTCTCTCATCTCGATCTCCATCTCGTTCTTTTCTCTCTCCAAATCTTCATTTCTTTCTCATAGTAGTCAGTGTTGTCAAGCTAGCTGGAGTCACGAAGACGATGGGCGATGAACACAAGGTAGACGAAGAGAGTCGCTGAGCTCATCGAAGTCGCGTAAGAGCTGTTGTTTTAGTATTTTCTTTACAACAAAAAAAGAGTACGACCTAGCTTTGACGATCATGTATGGCTTTGATGGTTGTGATCTAGTATCATGCTATAGAGTCTCGGAATTTCGCAATTGCTCCAGTTGTCGTGTCTAGCTCCAATGGTTGTGATTTGACATTAAGTAGAGGGGACTAGAGGGAACCGCACTGAAGGACTAGTATGGTGATGGGATTATGGTTAGGCATGGTTCGATCAAAAATTTGGTATAAAAAAACGAATCTAGAAAAAAAAATGGTGAATTTTATTCTGTTTGGCTCAGATCTAGGTTTTTTTTTGTTTTGTCTTTGTCAGGTTTGTTTAGATCTAGGTTTTTTTTTATATCTTTTTATTCAGATTTAAACTTTTTATTCATTTCTTTGATTGGATTTTGATCAGATATGGTCATCGTTTGGTTTTTTTATTAGATTTTGTTTTATTTTTGTAGTGTTTTTGTTTAGTTTTTTTTTTTTTTCAAATCTAGTAAAAAGGTATTAAAAGCAAAATACCATATTTTTCAGCCACCAGTGACGTTGCTGTTGCTAATGGTATTCGGTAACTTCGTCAATAAATTCTTGTATCTAATGTAAATATAGTATTTACACGGTAATACAATATTTTTAGGTAATGTTGTATTTTTTGAGAGTTGGTGGTTTGGAGAAGTCGTCGGTGGAGTTGGTGGTTTGGAGAAGTCGTCGGTGAACTTTTATTTTTGCACGACAATACAGCATTGCTATAGTAATACTGTATTTTTTGGCTGCTAGCAGTCTGGCAAAGTCACCGTTGAACTTTTATATTTACATGGTAATATAGTATTACCTGGGTAATACTGTATTTCTTGGCCATTGGCGGTCTGGCGAAGTCGCCAATGAACCTTCCTGCTTACACGGTAATACAGGGTGATATTATATATCCCAGCTACCGGTGGTCCAGCTAAGTCGTAAGTGAACTTTTGTATTTATACAGTATTACTAATGTAATAATGTATTTATCGACTGTTAGCGGTCCGACGAAGTCGCTGGTTAACTTTTATATTTACACGATAATACAGTATTAACAGTGTGATATTGTATTTTTCGATTGTCAGCAATCCGACGAAGTCGCATGTTAACTTTTGTATTTACACAGTAATACAATATTACCAGGTTAATACTGTATTTCCCGATCGTTGGCAGTCCAACTAAGTCACCGGTTAACTTTTGTTCTTACATGATAATACAATATTATCAAGTTACAACTGTATTTCCCAACTGCTAGCGGTGCTAGTGAGGGAAGAGGTTGGGAGATATGGAAAAGAAAGAGGTGGGGAGATATGGAAAAGAAAGAGGTGGGGTATCTTTTTGCCCTCAATTTCTCATGATGTTACTTAATTTCTCATGATATGTTATTTACTATATATTTTGAAATTATATGACATTATTTACTAAGTTTTAACCTAACTATTCGATTTTGCTATTTTTATTTTATTTTTTCTATTTGTTTGATTGTTTGCTGCGTAAACGGAAACTTGTCAGAGGTATTGGCTTTTTCTCAACAAAAATATACTATCCTCTGGTAATTACATAAATATAACATTTAGTGACATTTCATTTTTTTTTAGGGAACAAAGCGCAAAAGCAATTATATTGAAAAAAAAATCCCAAAAAAATATGTTAAGGTTATTTAGTTGGTGGTAATCAATACCTTAAAACTAGTATAGATATAAATGGTTTTAGTCTTCCCATACCCCTATTGATCCCTTCCTCGTCTGTTACTGGTTTATTTGGAAAATTACTAGTAATAATCCAGTATATTACTCATGCTTCCGATGCCGACAATAATTTTAACAAAACATATTAATCTTTCGCGGATTCTCTTAAGCAGGGGAATTCTAACCGCTCCTATTAATGCAGCAGAATTCTTAGTGGCATGATAAAGGCTCCTCTCTCTTCGTCTCAAAAAAAATCTCTATATCTTAACTGGGCCCCCCAAAGATGAAGTAGCTGAGGAGTCAGTTTGATAAATATCACTTTGTAGCATTGCCTTTCAATTTTAACTTTTTTTTTTTTTTTTTTGAGTAAATTTAAAACATATCACCTTCAAAAAGTGTAAAAACATAATTGATCATAAATATTATAGGATAAAAAAGATTAGACAAATAGGTATTACCTTAAGGTATTTTATTTTTTTCAGTTAAGAGAAATGGTATGATTTAAGAAAGAAAAAATAAATGGGGTACTTTTAAAAAAGGACTTTTGGGAGAAAAATTTTAGGTCAATGGTCCTTTTTTTTTTTTTTGGACATCACAAAACTAACTTTTTGGACATCAAAATAGTTTCAGTTTTTTTTTTGGAGACCATATTTAGATTCCTCTCTTCGATACAGTCATTTTTCTCTTTTCTGTGAAAAAAACTGGGACAGTTTTGGTACTAAAAAAAAATCCATTTTTTAATTTAAAAAATGGGAGGCCATTTGCTTAATTAGTTTTTTTTTTTTTTTTGGGCTTTTTGCCGAAATCTTCCAAAATAAATGGTTGATCACCAGTTAAAAATATATATATATATATATATATATATATATATATGACCTAGTTTACTCATGGAGCGGAGTTACATAAGCTTGGGCCTAAGAATCATATGAAACTGAACCCAACAAAGAAATGAAAAGAATCCAGCAATTCGGTCCAAGTGGCAACGTCCCAACGTGGCTTGTTTCTTCGCACCACGCATTCTATCCACAAAAACTGCACCACTTATTTCAGTTGTCTCTTTATCCGCCAACCAAAAACTTCTTCACAGAAACTTAACTGAAACACTAACGAGAAAAAGGAAAAACCCAGTTGGTATATTGTTGTATAAGTGTTCTTGGTGGTGGGTTTTCCCACTCCACTTCAATGGTGGGTTCATTCTCAACACAAACCCAAGCTTTTAAACAAGCTTCAATAACCACTGCCTTGCACAACCCAACTTCTTCATCAAATAGACCTTTGACTTCCCAATTATTAGTACTCAAGGTAAAATTCATTTTGTTTTGGGTGTGATAAACCAATTGTTTACATTTATAGTCATTTCTTATATATGTTGGCTATTCTTTTTTCCAGAACCCCATTACAGATTACAGTGGATTTTCTTCAAAACAAGCTTCTTTTCTCAGGGGTCAGTTTTGCAGCAGTCTTCTCCTTGGGTTTGATTCTAGTAGTGCTCGGAGAAGAAAACAATCAAGTAAATGTTGTTTCTTTTTAATTTTCCTTTTCTTATCAATTGCATTGCTGAGTTACAAGTATACAGGAAAATACACACTAATAGAAAGTGAGTCAATGAGGCTCGTATTGTTGGACGCATCTTTTTTGGGTGCTTGATGTTGAACACCAATAGTGTCCTAGCATTGTTCAATGAAGAAAGACCCTACCTCAAAAAAAGTAGAATCTTGCTTGTGTCCACAGTCCACTGATGGATGCTTTCTATGTAATTAGTAGTAGAGGTGCTAAATAAATCATATATCATCACTACTAATGATACAATATATATTTATTAAGATGGCGAAAATGCGCACAATGTCCCACATTGATGCAATAAAAAGTTCAAAGGAGTGTTCCTCCCTAGGGTAACTTGGAATATGCTAAAACCAAACACTGTATAGTGTAGTGCTCATTCTGGGACCTAAGAACTATAATTCCATTAATTTGAGGATCTACATCCTGATTCTTCAAGATTTGTTCTTTTCCTTCACGTTGATTTTTTTTTTTTTTTTAACTTTACTTATGACCCTTTTTTTCATTTTCTTTTGTTTTTTTATTTTGGAATGGTGAAGGACTTGTGGTCTCACCAAGCTGTGTCCTTCCCTTAACTGAAGAGAATGTGGAGAAGGTTTTGGATGAGGTAAGGCCTGGCCTGATGGCCGATGGGGGAAACGTGGCCTTGCATGAGATAGATGGCCTTGTTGTGGTACTCAAGTTGCAAGGAGCCTGCGGGTCCTGTCCAAGTTCAACGATGACACTAAAGATGGGAATCGAAACTCGGCTGCGAGATAAAATACCAGAAATAATGGCGGTGGAACAGATTCTTGACACCGAGACTGGTCTTGAGCTAGATGAGGAGAATGTGGAAAAGGTTAGACAAGTCAAATACCTTGCCATATCTTTCTTTCTCCAATTGCATACTCATATGTGCTACTACAGTGCTTATTGTTTGTCATTGCCATGTGGCAGTGCGTTCTTGGCTAAAAATGTGTAGTGTCAGCCATCGGGCACTAGTTATAGCCGGTCGTGCTGTTTTCTTTCAACTGACAATGCTTGTCATTCTTAAGAAAATGCATTTATGCCTTGGATACATTCTTCCCCTATCTCGCACCTAAAAGCTTTTGTTGAACTCATATGAACTTGGGCTAGCTAATTTGGTCTTGAAAACAAAACACATTTGCCTGAGGAAGTGATTACTTATTAATTTCTCTGCCAGTTCAGTACAAGAAACATTTTCACCTTTTGCTGTTACATGTCTTGAATATTGTTCAAGCATTTATATAAGTTTAGTTTTGAAGCAAAGGGTATTTTCTTTATCTGCCGTTTTGAGAATGAAAAAGTCGCTTTTTTTTTTTTTTTTTCAGGTTCTTGCCGAGATTAGACCTTATCTTGCAGGGACAGGAGGGGGAGTACTTGAGCTAGTACAAATCGATGATTATGTTGTCAAAGTTCGGCTAAGTGGTCCTGCAGCTGGGGTAATGACTGTTCGAGTTGCGTTAACGCAAAAATTGAGGGAAAAAATTCCTGCCATTGCAGCTGTCCAGCTGATGGAATGATACACCAAAACATATACTTTGCGAGAGAATGAAGAACCAGTTGGATGTACAATTTCTCCAGAAAACAAGAGTGTAACTGAACCATTTTGCAGCAATGTACTACTTTTTCCGCGAGATTTTATACCTGTTACCCCTATGCCTAATGAGAAGATGCACCAAAATCCCAACTTAAATTTGTACCGGTTTGAAATGACAACTCTAAAAGATTTTTCTTCTTTCCATCCCTTGATCCGATATGATTTCAGTTCCACTTTCACAGCAACTTAGTAGTGAAAGCATTTTTTGGAACAACCGAGATTTTCTTCCTCCGACGTTGCTAATTCTCTATGTGGAATCGGATGCTCAACTAGGAGGAACATAAGCTTGAAAGGATGCATCCTATTGCATAATATAGACTAAAAATGCAATCATAACATAACCAACAAAAGATCTGATCTTCATGTCAGAGGAGGCGAAAATGAGCATTTTTTCAATCTAAAATTTTTTATTTTGCATAATATGATTACAACACAAACAAAATTGTGACAATTTACTAAGGGTCATTTACATAAGTGTCTAATTATAAGGCATTGAGTAATTTAATTACAAAATTGTCTATTAGACTACATGGAAAGACCACTATAGCTTTTGAATTGAAACAAGAAAGATCAACCTCTATAATTTCCATACTGAAACGTAATAAATTTAGATGTTTTAATAATTAATAGGTAATTATACTGATTAGGTAATTAGGATTCTTTTGCTTAGGTCATTAAAGTTTTATTATCTTAAAAAAAAAAAAGACGTTCTGAGAAGATTATGAGCAACACAAAAATATGCAATCAACAATTAATTCGGAGAAAAAGGAGAGAAGCAATCAATTTGAGAATCAAAAAAATTGATACAATTAAGGAAAAAAATACAGCATAATGAATGAGCAATTGTGGCCATGCGTGAATAAAAAAAGGACAAAAAAGTAGCGCGTAATTGCTTCATTATTTTTCAATAAACAAAAAAAATAAAAAATTCATTAATAGAATAATTATTGTGAAAATGGGAAACTACCAAATACAAACACAAAAATAGTGCAAAAATAAAGAGAAACTACCGTTTTCTGTGATATTAAACCGAGAAAAAAAAATAACTAAAATTTCAAAACCCTAAATTCCTCCCCAATTCATCTCCATAAAAAATATTCTTACATTAATCATCACCATAATTTATATAACATTATGATAATGAACATGACAACTTTCTACACATAGCAACTATAACTTGAGCATAATTATTTTGTAAGTTCTTTTCCTTTTGGGAGTTAGAAAACTGAATAATAATTTATGGTATGTGAAACTTAGGTAATAAACCAATATTTATTAGGAAGAAATTATGAATATGAAAAATAATCTTTATATTTATTATTACATTAATTTATATATCATTATAGTAATGACCATTATAGCTTTCTACACATGACAACTATAACTTATTTGAGCTTAATTATTTTCTAAATTTTTTTATTTCTTTTGGGAGAACTAAATAGTATATAAAATATATGCGTATGAGAAGCTTAGGTAATAAATCAACATCTATTAGACAGAAATTGTGAAGACTGAAAATAATCTTTATATTTATTATTATCGTAATTTATATATCATCGTAATAACCATGACAGCTTTTTACACATAATATGTTAAACTTATTTGGACATAATTATAATCGATGTATTTTTCTTTTTGGAGTTAAAAAAATAAAGAGTATATGCAATTTATGCATAGGAGAAACTCCTAAGAAATGAACGTCTATTAGGAGAAATTGTAAAGTCTATAAACAATATTACTTATATTTTTCATTATTGTAATTTATATATATCATTATGACAATGATGATTAAGATGTTGAGGATAAAAGCGAATATGAATGACAACACCTTAAATGAATATGCTTTCATTGAACGTGAACTTCAATGATTCTTAAAGAAAATATGCAAGATAAATGAATTGTGAACGTGAACTTGAATGATTCTTAAAGAATCAATGGCAATGGCAACATCAAACGCAGATGTGGACCAAAAATAAATCAATGACAACATCAAAAATTGTTGAAACGTAATAAACAATAAAAAAAAAAAAACTGTTATATAACATGAATAAATGCTTGCTGATATGAATTTAACATGCAATTAATAAAATGAAGCAAAAAGACCATAAAATCCTACTAAAGGAAGTCAACGGGTAATTAATCCAAATGAAGCAAAAAAAGAAAAACAATAACAAATTAACCCTTGATACATAAAAAGAACATAAAAAGAATGAAGTCAGCATATCATTTAATATAATACCAACATGATAATGAATAAAAAACCCAAAAACTTTTTAAACTTACAAAAATAAACACTGGGGTATAATGGGCATTTTAAGTCAACAAAAATTAAAAAATAGATAATATTGTAATATTGTTTATAAGTAAACAAATTTAAATTCAATAAGCTTGAAACATACACTTTGTAGATACTTCATTTATTTTTAAACAGCCATATGTTAGGACATTACTAGTTTTTAGTTTAAGCGTTCTGCAGCCACTGAATTAGGCATTTAAGGTATTACACAAGTATCAGAAAGCTTTTTGTCAATAGTAATCTTCATCATCATCTCTTCTTGATCTGGAAAATCTCCGCACGACAGCAGCAACAGCACCAAGAAAAAGAAATAGAGCTATAGTGTCAAAACTGCCACCAACGCCAACGGCAACGCTGGGACCTGGAGGGAAGAAAGAAAATGGCAACCATCCCCAACCGCCAAAGAACGGCAGGCCATAACCATAGCCATAACCACCACCAACTAATGGTGGGGCAACCGGAGGATTTATGTAGATGTTGGTCCTGCAAAATAAAAACATAAGTTGATATTAACAATCTTATATGCATGATCATGGACCAGATTATCACAGGATCTGCCGCTACAAAACGGTGTAATGTTCTTGACTTCTCATATGATGACATAATGCAAGGGATTAAAAAAAATCTAAAGCAAGGATAAGTAAATGTTATAAATGCAAATTAGATGAAAACCAATGCTAAAATTAAATTAATAGCCCGAGAAACAATTTCCGCTGAATTCCACTCCACAAATACCTTTAACAAGATTGCGTCTGAGGAAAATTTAACTTTTCATTTTTATGTTTTTTTTTTTTTTCTTAATTACTTTTACAGCCTAAGTAGCAAGTATACTTTTACAGCCAAAGTAGCCAATTTTGAAAGAGAACAACTCTTTTGACAAAAAAATGCTCTGAACATGCTATGCCCTTAGGGAACAAAAACTAAGCATAAGGAATGTAAAAAGTATTTGGAGAATTCTCTAATAGGGTAAGTAAAAAAAGAAGAAAAGAAAAACCTGCTCTAGGCACAGCTTCAAACCATCAAATTTTCATCAATAACTAGGATTAATCGTAAAACTATACCTCATAATTTTAATTATTTCTTAATTTATCCCTCTGTTTTTAAAAACCACAAAAGTATCTTTTAAATTTAAAAAACTTGTTTCAATTTTATCCTTTGTAGGCATTTTTGACAAAAAAAAATACAGATAAGATAAAAATACTCTTACTTAAGCCAAATTTGTTAATGAAATGCATTTTTCTTCTTGAGAATTTTTTTCTTTAAATACTTTTATATTTAAAAAGCCATAAACTTAATGCTTTTTTTTTTAAAATAAGATATTTTATTTTAAGATTTTTTTATGTTTTTAATTCTATAATATTTTTTTTCAAAACTATTTAAGGGTAATTATGTTATTTTGTTCAATTTTTTTTATTCATAAGTATGAAATTAAAATTAGTCTTTTTAAAAACAAAAAGACAAATTGAAAAATACTGAAACTAGAAAGTAATATCATGTAATTCACAATTAATAACCATTAATTCCATACTTTTTTTAATTTAATATGATTTTTTAATGGAAATTGAATATGATTACGATGTGATTTAAGTTCAAACCTTTATCTACTTTTTTTTTCTTTTTTTCCTTTTTTTTTCCATCTTATCATAGAATTCTTTCCAAGGAATGACAATATCTTTCTTGTTAGGAAACTTACGGGGTTCAATAAAAGGTGTTATGCATCAAATGTTTATAGAGATTTCTTTGGTCGAATAAGGCAAGAATCCTACTCATAAGCTTAGTCCAGAGCTATTACACTGGTATGATTCACAGAATTTTCTTAGCGACCAAGCATCCTGTAGATACGAATAGCTATCTCCTCAAGAACTACTATGTTCTCATCAAATTGGTCAATCCCTCTCATATTCAAACAAAAAAGCAGAGCACAAAATCAAATTGCCCATTCCAAAATCACAAAAGTAACATCAGCCAAACTGTCTAACTTAAATTACCTGGAATTATTGTTGATTCTAGGGGACGACCGAGGAGCCGAAGAACGAAAAGCCTGCCCACCAACCCTGCCGCCAGTCTTGGCAGAAGCATCAGAAACCGATCCCAACGTCAGCAGCCCAGCTGCCAACTTTGCTAGTTTGTTCTCCTTATTCCTATCCAATTTCATCCCAGTTTCTCTCTCAGAACAAAAGATCAATACCAAAAGAAAAAAAAAATCAAAGATTTTGAGGAAAAAGAAAGAAACCCATAGTTTTTTTTATTACTTTTTTTTAGCCGGAAGAATTTTTCTGGTCATCCTGTTGGTGTCTGAACAAGATACTAGTGTATGAGTGCAACTGGTGATCTTGGTTTTGAGCCAGTGAGTTGGTGAAGAAAGAGGGTTGGCTAGAAAGCTTTGTTGGGATGAGGCTAACGACATTTTATTTTTATTTTTAAGCTTCTTATTATTGTTGAAACTTCTACTTTCGTATTGTTTCCAAGTTTTATGTTAGATTCCTTCTCTCTCTTCTTTATAGTGACCTATGTATGTAACAAAAACAGAGATGACAGAACCCACCAGACAGATTTTCTCCATTGTCGTTTTCTGTTGCTGGTTTCTCAGTAGTCAGTATTATTTCTGATGCTAAGGTTGCCAAGTGGCGTATAGCTAATGGATGAATAGAAGATTCAAAGACTAGCCTATATATCTCTAGGGGATATGAGTTAATCCATTTATATTTGTTTCTTGGTTATGGACAGGATATATATATATATATATATATATAGCAGGGACTTGCCAGCAATAAACTCTGCACTTTTTTCATGTTATCTAGCATATCAAGTTGAGAATTAAAATTACAAGAACTATAGCATAGGAAACAAACACATTCGCTTCTAATGTTATACAAACAAGGTAGGCAACAGTTAGCTTATTTGAAAAGCCAAAAAAAAAAAAAATGATGACAGTGATGATAAGAAGCAATTAATACAAAACTTCCTGTGACCGTTCCCCTCGAAAATGAAAACATTAACAAGATAGATCCTTACATCGGGTTTCTAAAGGAGTCTGACTGCTTTAAAGTATTTTGATAATTCTCTCTTGCTTTAAATCTATCTTGAATTTAAAACCTATTAAAAATTTTATATTTTGAGGATAATTTAAATAAATGCCAACTAAAAAACAATTTTTTTAAGAAATTAATTCTAGTTGAAGAAATGAAAATTTTCAGAAATTCTTTTTCAGAATAATAAAATTTTCAAGAAGTTTAATTCAGAAAAGTGTGATATCAACTAAAAAAAAAAAAATCCATGAAAAAAATGGGTAAATATCATCTATAAGGGCTAACACTGCAAATATAAGCCTTGTGGTGAACCTTTCAAGCACGGACCAAAATGAGAACTAATACACAAGCTAATTTCCCAACATTTATCTCACAAAACATGCCATCCTAGTTCTCTTAAAAAAAAAAATCTCACCTAGCAAGAAAGAAGAGATTGGTTTTCTATAACTTAGTTGCCTAAAGGTTTTTACCTTTCTACCTTGGTGAAATCTAAGATCTGTTTGTTTTTTCCCCTTCTGTGGTAACTGCAGATACATTCTAATAGCAGAAGCTGCCCAAGCACATTAGATGGTATTTGCAAATCCTTCCTTTGCCCAGTTTGGAAAACAAAACCAGCCAAAGGCAATTCCATTTTGCAACATCAAACCTGCTCAAAATGAAAATATAATTAGGAAACTTTATCCTGAAGAAAAAAAAAGGCTGAAAATTGTTTATCAGATCAGCAATTCCATAACTTTAAACAATATATCATGAGAATCAGAATACAAAGGAAACTTCTCAACAATTATTTCACAAAACCTGCTTCAATCCACCATATTGATGATCATGATGATGAATACAAAACAATTCAAATAAAAGCAAAAGGTAGTTTAAAGGTTACCCCTTTCAGTCAATTTTCTCTTTACTTCCCATCTCTTGGTCTGATATTGAAGGAATTACCAGTAAAAGCACAAAGATCAAACCTTTTTTTTCCCATAAACATTTAAGGCCTCAATTCAAAAAATTTCCAACCAACAAAATAAACTAATCAACTAATTATTTACCATAGAAACCTTGCCGCATCTCATCGTGTTCTTTGGTCTTGGGGCTTGCTCTTGCTTGATAAGATTACCTGAAAACCTAAGCCACGCTTTTGTTTCCCTTTTTTTAATTACTAGTACAAGTTCACCAAACATACAGGCAAATTTGGAATCTAAATATAAAGTTTATAGACAGTTCAAGAAAAATAATTTGCTTATCGTAATGCATGAAACATCTAATGTATTGTCCTTGTCCTCTATATGAATAAGATTCACTAACAAAACAAACTGTAGGCAATTTTCCACTTTATCTGACAAACGAAATCAATCAAGTTTTACACGACTGTTACACATCTCAAGTCAACAAACAAGCATAAAATGTACACAAATACATTCAATTAGCACAAGGAAACAAATGCATCTGAAATTGCGTGAATGTACCTTGAAATCAGCTCCTGGTGATGCTGTGAATCCGTTCTAGGTCTTTTCCTTAAACATCATCGGACGAGCATTGAGAACACACAACCTGCTTCAAGTTCTTTGCCTCTTCAATAGTCATGCCCACACAAGCAGGATGGTACCAACAAGACAGTTATAGTAAAACTTTTTGTTGATATCATAAGATTCACATGGGATAAATTGATCCTAGTGTAACAAGAAATCTAACGAAATTAGTTTCCTTTTTCCTCTAGCCCTGCATCAATCAATTATAATAAGTAACAGCAACCTGACACAAATAGTATCAACAAATGATTAAGGAAAGATCTAATCAGTCAATAAAGTATCAAAGATGTTGAAATTGACCCCAATAAATTCACTGTTAGAACTAAGTTTTCAAACTATAACTCAAAATATAGAGATAGAGAGGATCATAATCGAAAATCCACCATAGTACTAGCACACAAACAAACAGTAGATTTCTCTATCAGAAAGAGAAAAGAACAGAGGTTTGTAGCTTTCCAAATGCACTTATAGACAAGGAAAATGCTTTTACTTCACTTTTTAAATCACCCCCACAGGCCCACGTTTTCTCTTTGGATCCAATACTTGGCTTTACTTATACTTGATGACAAAATTTTAACTAACTTCAATGCTAAAACACATTCAGCAACTTCCATAACCAAGAAACAAAATACACGAGAAAAGGGAGAAAACTGAATTTACCAGCCCTCGCATCCCTCACACTGCACCATGAGGTCATCCGAGTTATAAGGCGTCCCACACTTGTAGTACCTTTCAAACCCAAATAAAATAAAGTAAACAGAATAAAATAAGAGAAAGAAAAGTCAAAATCCAGCAATGCCGTTAACCAAAATGAATACCAAAACTGTAACGCTACCAAACTTAGTTGCTCAATTATAAGCTTTTTAATATCCAACTAAACTACGAAGCGTTCCTTCTCGTACGCTGAAAATGGATCTACCTTAACTTCGAGAGGGCAGCCTAAGGACTCCTCAATTTTTATTTTCAAACCTTAAAAAAATACAGTGAATTTACATTAAAAAGAAAGCCCACATTTTCATTTAAAAAAAAAAAAAAAAAAACCTCACATAGCTAGTCTGTCAGGAGTGGACAACAATAGTAGTCCTCGGCGACGACATTCTCGAGCTTGGCGTAGTTCTTGAAGGAGTGAACAACACACTTTCCTTCAATGGCGTGCGCGCTCTGGCTGTCGTAACGGCCCGACAAGAAGAGCTCTTTCGCTCCGTGGAGCTGCCTCATTCCTTCCATCGACTCCTCCAGCCGATAGTACCACCTCACCCTCACCTTCACGTTGTTCCTGTCGTCCACCTCGATCTTCTCTATCCTCGCCACGCATCAGCACACAATCACCACCGACCCAAACCCAAACCAAACAAGAACAAAAATAAAAATCTCACCTTTCATCTGGAAGTTTAAAGAGAGAGTACCTCGGACGACCTTATTGATACCTTTGATGGTGTAGGAGTCCAAGTGCTTCTTTCCTGGTCTGGTTTTGGCCATGGTCAATAGAAAGTTTTCGCCTTTGTCGTCTTTCTTTTTTCTAGAGAGTGGTCGTAGGAGGAGGAATGTATGAGGTACTGCTGTGGAGCTATTTCAATGGCGATAATTCAGCTCATTCAAAATCAAAACCTAAATTTGGCCGCGGCAACGAAACCCTAGGACTTCGTGAACAGGAAAGGGAGGGCAGAGCGAGAGAGTCCAAAGAGACAAATTCTTTTTTTTTTTTTTGTAAGAATAGTTCCAACTATACGGTCTAAATCGCAAAAGCTTTCATATTATAAAATTAAAGTTTATTTTAATGTAAAATTCTTGTATATTATAATATATAATATCAATTATATAATTTTAACTATTTTTTTAAACATTTTAAAAATGATGCTTGTCATCAGTTCATGTTCGTATATATTTTGTTTGAAGTAATCTTATTAATGCGTTGATTGATATGAGTAAAAAGTAAAGAGAGAGAAAATAATAAAAGAATTTTACGATAGAAAGATATAATGGGGTGTTTGGTAGAAAAGAAATTAGAAGAAAAATAAAAAGTAGGTGGAAGAAACAGTATGTGGATCCCACCAAAATTGAGCTCTTCAAATATAGGTAGATTTTGTGAGAGAAAATTTTGACAACAATGTAAAGAAAATAAAGTTATCAATTTGTTCTTCTTTTTTATCAAAATTCCAACAAAAAAGTGGGTGCCAAATTAGGAAAATAACTAAATAATTTTTGGCAAATAGTAATTGTATCAATTGTAGTTTTTTTATTTCTTTGGTTTTTCTTGCAATACGAAACAAGAGAAGATAAAATCATTTTCTTTATATTTTCACATAGCAAACAAGTAAAAGGAAAATCAAATCTTTCTTTTCCCTATAGTTTTTTTTCTTCATAGTTTTCTCTTCCCTCCTATTTTCTTTCCTTCTTACCAAACGAAGCATTAACGCCTGGGTTATAACCTTGCTACTAACAAAATAATATGACACAATTTAAAAAATACATTACATATTCGAATGAGACCTATAATTTTATGAATAATAAGGCTATAACCTATAGGAATAGGAACGAAAAGGATTTTTCCTTTATTTATGCTCAAACAAACTAGAGTCATTAATGATCAATGGCCATTCAAAGCAAACTCTATAATGCTTTGTTAATTTTTTTATTAAGGGTGTTTCACAAAATTAAATCCAACCAAAACTTTTGATTATCATAGTGTGAAGCTCTTATATGCTATAGTCATCTGAAAAAGTAGGATACATGATAAAACTCTCTCATACTATAGTGTGCTTAGCAACGCAATCAGAACTAAAAGTTAAAAGTAACATGTGAGAGTTTTGTAATGTAGCCTAATTCCATGCTAACGCTATTAAAATTAAAAATTAGAACATTTTTCCTACAACATGTGAGAATTTTACGCTGTAGCTTAATTTTACTTTACACTGTAGCATATGAGAGTTTTATAGTGTATATAGTTATACTGATATTGTCTCTTTTAATTAAGTTTTGTTATAATTTTTTTAATTAAAAATTGCAATAAAGATATGAAATAATATTTTTTTGGAAGGAATGAAATGTAGCAAGATGGCTTAAACATGATTCATGGTTCGTTTAGGATCCGTTTGTTTTAGGAACTTTTTGGACTCTTTAGACTCAAATTTGAATTCGCATATTAAGAATCTTTTGAATATGTGTTTGTTTCTTCCAAAATCTGAATCCTTTGTGTATCAAGAATATAAGTTTTCAGAGTTTTGACTCCCTCTTAAACTTTTGATACTTAAATATCTCTGCTATAGTAAAAACTAAAATTCTCTCTTCTATATTTAAGGAAAAAAATCATAACTTCTTCATTGTTATCTAATTGATATAATTCTTTTTTTCGTTGTGTTTCTAGTGAAGAGAGGAATAAATTATGATCCACATTGCATATTTTTTAGGATTATTAACGTTAAGATTTTATTAGATTTGTTGATAAATCAAAACTATTTTCACTACATCTCTAAACACAAATTTCAATTTTATTTCATACCCAAATTAAAACTTAAATGTACATCCAAATATCAATTCGGATAACAATTCAAATCACACAACTCAAATCAAGTCATTAATTTGAATCCATTTACTAAACGGACCCTTATTTTTTTAGTTGTCTTTCTTTTCAATTCTTTTTTTAAATATAAATAAATAAACAAAATGTTGTCCTCTATTATACTTTCCTCATAAGATGAAGATGTTATTAGGATATAAGAGTTCACACTTATCCATGTTTTGGACGAGGTTTAATAGTAAGAAGCGTATATTTTGAGTTTTTAATTTGAAATCCGCTTGAGTACAAGTTCGAATCCAAAATATTTTTAATTTTTCTAATCCGTTTAATAACGACATATCACTGGTTAATTTGAAAGTTTATCAATGATTGATCAAAACCTTAAATGAAGTGAAAGCTTATTAGCTTATTATGAACCTTTCTATTCCTCTTCTCTGATAGCTTTACAGAGGAGAAAGACTAATCTTCTTACCCCTTTACTTGTGTTTGACTAAAGTCAGCTATTTTCTTCTCTTTTGTGACCATCGTTGCTCACGAGCCAAATAGAATATTTTCTATGAATAGGTGTCAATGTTCAAGGCATAAGAAGAAGCCAAACAGTCAAAGCGGGACAGAATGAACCAATCTAAATAAAAGTGATTCACAACGATTTAATAGAATGAGATTAATTCATCAATAAATTATCACGTGAGACTATGATAGACCATTGATTGATAAATTGGTGGTACATCGTCTATCAATAATCAACATGGAATGTTACTTTATTAGTGATTTTTTTAAAGAATGAATTGATCAACAAGAAACCCAGTGAAACAACAACCATTTAACTAAAAAAAACCAAAAAAAAACACAAAAAAAAAAACAAAAACAAAACGTTCACTCATCAATTAAAAGGAACGGTCAACCATCCCACACAATATTTCTAGAATCTAAGGAAAGAAGTTTCTTGTCATTCTCTTTCCAAAATTTTATTGCTAATATATATGTTTATTCTTCGTCACACACTCAACCGAAGAAGAGGAAAAAATGTCCCTTTATTCAACCTGTTCGTCTTTTACTGCATCTTTTCACTGATAAATTATTGCAACGCCATTAAAAATCTTTGGGCCTGTTTGATTTTGTTTTCAAAATGTTTTTGTACGTTTTTCGATGCAAAAATTTTAAAAATACTCTCAGCACAATTTTTAAAAAATTATCATTTTTAAAAAAA
Source organism: Artocarpus hirsutus (assembly GCA_946598075.1). Taxonomy (NCBI): domain Eukaryota; kingdom Viridiplantae; phylum Streptophyta; class Magnoliopsida; order Rosales; family Moraceae; genus Artocarpus; species Artocarpus hirsutus. The sequence goes on along the minus strand of CAMOHE010044316.1, from coordinate 47,139 downwards.
AATATTTTCACCTATTTTGAAAATAATACCAAACGGCCTCCTTATTTTTTTGGTAGTTTCCTTGTTTCTGCTTAGACATATTTGTTTCGTTTTATGTGTTCTTGAAGTACGAAACTGATCTAGCGTTCCATCCAGTTTCACACTTTGACTGGTCATTTAAGTAGTTCAGTAACGAGAACGTGAGTAAAACAAGGGCCAAGAAGGGACCAAAATTTTGTCCCTGAGCGTTCGTAGACCTGAATCAGTTTGGTTCATTGGTTCAACATATGTGGTTTGAAAAATAGTTTCAAAATGTCAAAAATTGGCTGGTCATTTAAGGGTCCATTTGGTAAATAGATTCAAATTAGTGATTTAATTTGAGTTAGTGTGATTTGATTAGATTTGAGTTAGTGATTTGAATTGTTATTTGAATTGACGTTTGGATGTGCATTTAAGTTTGAATATGAGTATGGAATAAAATTTAAAATTTGTGTTTAGAGAGGTAATGAAGATAATTTTTGATATATTAATAAATCTAATAAAATCTTAAAGTTAATTATCTTAAAAAATATGCAATATAAATCTTGATTTCTCTTCATTAGGAATACAGTGAAAAAAGAATCATCTCAATTGGATATCAAATGAAGAAGTTATGATTTTTTCTCAAATATAGGAGAGAGAATTTTAATTTTAACTATAGCAAACATATCCAAGTATCAAAAGTTTAAGGAGGGATGAGACCTCTGAAAACTTAACTTCTTGATACTCAAATGTAGAGGTGTTCTTCGGTTCAGTTACCGTCGGTTTTGGTCGGTTTGGTAACTGAACCGCAACTTTCAGTTTTTAAAATTGGAAAACTGAAACCGCACCGCATACCAAGAGTATTCAGTCGGTTCCGTTTCCATTATGGGTTTGATTTCAGTAGATAGTAATCCAATGGTATACAAGAAGTGTACTATCAATTTACCACATTTTATTTTATTTTTTTCATTAAAGAATTGCTAAAATAGTACAATGCATTGTGTATTGTCTAGGATCTTTTTGAAATGGTGCTAAAAAAAATATATACTATAATGGCAATTGACATTTACAATTTGTCATAGCACTTATGTTAAAATCATTAAAAATCTTTAAGAATGATATATATTATATTTATTTGAGTTTTTGAAATTGTTTTCAATTTTCATGAGACCAACAAACTTTACTTCAAAGTATAAAAAAGAAACACCTAACAACCCTTTGAGAAAAGCATAAGCAAATTAAGCATAATGAGTCACATAGAGCAAATCTACATTTTAAGTCTCTAAAAAACATGTCATAATGCCAAATGTCCAATTTACAACAATAAACTATGAAAGTTTAAACTAAGTTATACTCCAATCCATAAGTCCAAAATCCAAAATGATCAAAACATAAAGCCACAACAAATATAATAATGATGTCTAAAGTCCCAAATGCAAAGTCTTAAAAATATCCAAATTTAAGTGCATCTAATTGAACATCATAAATCACAATAATGCTACTCCTCTCCCTCTTCCTCATCCTCCTCCAACTCCAATGGATCATCCTCAATGCTACATGAAAAAATATGTATCAAATTGACATTTAGTAATAAAAAAGTTAATATTTGAATTTATTAATATACTAAAAGGTCTAACTTACTTGAATGCTTTAGATGATTCTGCATCCATTGATTGAGGTGTTGCATTGCTTAAAGATTCTGGAGGAGTAACAACAACACCATCATCTACAATAAAAATAAAACAATAAAAATACAAATTAAAAGAGAAATAAAGAAATGAAATTACAATTATCTATACTTATAACATATAGAACAATAATCAACGCTATTATCACCTATGATAACTTCATAACAATCTTCGAAAGACTGAACTTCATCCATGTATTGCCTAAGAACCATATGTTTACATTCTTCATCTTTGGCATTCAACCAATTTTTAAAGAAATGATTGCTTCGACCATCTTGGGAGACAATGAACTCCTAAAAGGATCAAGAATATGACCACTTGTTGAGAAAGCGGACACATATGCAACAGTTAAAACTGGAACTACGAGCACATCTTTGGTAACCTGGGATAAGACCTTGTATCTTGGTGAATTAACTTTCTACCAACCTAGAATATCAAAACTTTCCTCAATGAACTCCTCGCATGTCTTAGACAGATACTTATCCACATCATTTTTCTGTACATTTGAACCATCCTCAGCCATCATCATCATTAAAAATGTTCTATCTATCTCAGTATTAGGTAAAAGTGAGTTAGAACTTGTAAACGATGAAATTGATGAGAGACTTGAAATAGAACTTGAAGGAGCAATTGAATCTGATGAGGCATTAGACCGAGTATTTCTTGATTTTATAGCTACATTTGGTGCTTGTTTTGGTTGGGAAGGTGGCATAGGATGATGAGGAGCTAAAGGTTGAGGAGGAGCCCGATCATGATATTCCTTGAACAAACTATGCAACATGTCCTCAACTCCTTTCAATAACTTTGTAGAAGTCAAATCATCATATATAAACTTGAAGGAATGATTTAGATATTTCAACTTGTATCTTGGATCAAGAACCAAGCCAAGAAACATCATGTTATTCATTTTCTCGATATCCCCCCAATACTTGTCAAACTTTTTGCTCATCATCATTGCCATTTGACTCAAAAGAGGATCATCACACACTTGCAGCTTATTCAATTCCTGTTTGACAGTACAAATATCTTTGAAATAGTAGTTTGAAGTGACATAATATGACCCACTAAAAAACTTTGTCAAAGTGTAAAACCTTGCTAAGAACTTCACAACGATTTTTGCATTATCATAATCCAATTCACTTAGTGGACTTTCCATCTTTTTCCCTTTGATTACTTCTTCAAAATAGGCACTATAGTTTTGATCCGAAATTAATCTCTCAAAATTGGGACAAACTTCAAAGAAGATTGCAACATTAGGAACGTGGAGTTCCACCTTGTTGTTACATCCAAACACAAAAGCACTTTTGACCAAATATTTTCTTCCTCCATGCATTCTTTAAACTTCTTAAGGTGTTATGGTAAGGACCTCACATATCTGACAGTGTTGCAGATGCTAGCTATAGAATCAGACAACTCTTTCAACCCATCGCCAACAATCAAGTTTATTATGTGCCACACACACCATATATGAAGCATTTGACCATCTAAGATGAGACAACCAGGGTTATCTTTCACTTTTTCTTCAATCTGTCTATAGCCACATCATTCGATAATGCATTATCAACTGTTATTGTGAACAATTCGTTATTCCTTAGTCATTAAGGCATGCAACAATTTCTTGTGCTATTGTTTCCCCTTTGTGATTTGAAACTTGGACAAAATTGATAATCCTTTTTTGCATCTTCCAGTCATCATCAATCCAATGAGTGGTTAAACACATATAATTGATGTTCTGAATTGATGTCCAAGTATCAGTGGTTAAACACAATCGTTGCTTCCCCAAAACTTTCTTCAACTTTTTCTTATCATCCAAAAACATCCCTAGCAACTATTATCCTTAAGATATCAAATACTCTAGGGTTCAAGTATTCTGAATAGCGCTTAAATCCTTTACCTTCCACATGTCGAAAAGGTAACTCGTCCAATATAATATACTCAGCAACTGCTCTCTTATACCCCTCTTTGGACCATGCTCTTAAGCCCATAGTAGTTGTTGTATCCTCGTCATTACCGCGATCACCATTTCTTTTTGTAAAATGTATAGTCTTCTGCTTGTTTTGATTGCTTGGATTCAAAAGATAAGAACTCATGTGACTCCTCATCGACATTGTTCCATTCTTTCTTGTATCACAAGCATAATCCACACCACAATGCTTGCACTTAGCCCTAGGTTTATTGGTATTGATAGTCTTTGGGTCCTTGATAAAATGTTTCCAAACTTCGCTAACCTTCCTCTTTTTACCACCTTTTTTACCTTTTCCTTCTTCAATTTTAGTTTTGGTTTTAATAGTTTCATCATGGGAATCATTTTCCTTGGTGAACTCTTCTTCATGTTGTTCCGACGAAGACGTCTAATAATCAGAAGAATAAAAAAGCAAAAAAAAAAAGCAATAAATAAAAAATAAGAAAAAACATTTCCCTTAAAAACTGTTTCTAAAAATGAAATCCTCATTATTTCTTATTTGAGTTTCTATAATAATATAAAGACAGCACAAATGAACATGATCATGAGGATCCAAAAAATGATCATGATCAGAAAACCATGGAAGTTACTTTGGGTGATCATGATCATGATCATCCTCTCCAACCTAATGAAAGTGCATTTTAAATATTGGATTATCATAAATATGTGTCACACTCATCATGATCAACATCTAATTAAGGTGAAAAAAAGCGCCTATTAGTATTACTAATCAGCTATTCAATATCTCATTTCTCAGCAAAATCAATTTTGTTTCAATAGTGAAATTGAAAGTTCATTCAAGAGAGAAAACTATACCTCAAAATTTCAAGGTCTCTAAGATTATATGGCTTCATGTTTTTTTAGAGGATGTGACCTTGGTATCTTTGGTCGCTTTATGTTTTAAACATATTATTATGATCTCTGTTTTCCACTCTTTTCTAAATTTGTGTTCTTTTACCTTAAAGATAACTGTGTTCTTGTCATATTTAGCAAACTAATTTTTTTATTATTTTATGTCATATTTAATGTTTTTCATTGTAGGATTGCCTTTTTCAGATTTCGCTGCTGCATGCCTTCATTTATTTATTTATTTATTTTTAGAATAGGATTCTCTTGAGATACAAAAAGGGACTATTGACCTAAGTGATGGTCCAAGCAATAGTAGTGATGGAGGCGAGTTGACTAAGCTTGAGTAAATTTTAAAGCAAAAAACCTTTACCATGTTAGTTGTTTTTTCGTTTAATAGTGTATTTAAATAGCTATTAGTCTTGATCTCAAGGTACTACTTTTACTTTGTATAATCAGTCCGCCGCCATAAAATAATTTTGCTCCTGGACTTATTGTTAGTCAAGGCTGTGGTGGTAGCATTATATTAGGTAATTTGTAAGAAGGATTTTTTTTTCTCATGTCAATTCAATGAACCTTTCCATCTCTTATTCAAATTCCAAAGGAACAAAAAATGTAAAAGAATGTAAATATTGATGCAGATTCACATTGAGGTTTGGAACTCTTTTTGTTAGTTTGTTTCTAAGAATAAGTGGACGTTGTAAAATTAAGGGATCAGATGATTATTAATTGGATTACATTTTGGATAAATTCTTCTAAGATCTTGCGCTTCTATTGGGTCTTAATTTACAAAGTCCATGCATACTTGTGTAATGCTATAAAATAGCAGAGTTTATGATTTTTTTTAACTTGATCTTGTTTCAATTTTGATGGTGTTGGTATTCAAAGTTTATGTCAATCACTTTACATATATGAAATTGATAGTTTTACAGCTCTATTACATTCAAGAACTATTGATTTATCAATCGTATATCAAGAGAAAAAGTCTGAAGTGGTTCCTTTAAACCCAATGGGTAGTGGCAGGATCATTGTGTAAATATTTTTAGTTTTTACACAATCAACTTTCCATTATTTAAAAATAATTTAAAAAAAGGAAATAGTTTCATATGAATCAATGAGTGAAAAAAAAAACCAAAGAAAAAAAAACAGTGGCTTACCTAACCGACGGCGGAGGCGGAGATATGCAAGGCGTAGATGAATCCGTGATCTTCCTCAAGTAGATGAATCCGACAATCTATGATCTTCTCTAGTGACTAGTGAGATGGAAAACAAAAATCCTTCATCGATGCTGGTCTAGCAAGCATCCACACACACGCAGCAGAGGAGAGGAGAAGAGAGGGTGAGTTTTGAGAGAAAATGACTGCTAATCTGCTATGCTAGGGTTTTGAATTAGAGAGATGAGAGAAACCTCAGAAACAACAGTGTTTAGAGTAAAATAGACATTCTGCTTAGTTTAGTTTATAACCAAACTGAAAATTCAAACCAAAACTGAACCATCCACTACTGGACGGTTCAGTTAACCGAACTGAACCTGTTTAGTTTCCATGAAATTGATTTTTTTGGTCTTTTGTCGGGCAGTTCTTTGGGTAGTCAGTTTTAGTTTTTCAGGTTTTTTGCACAGTCCTACTCAAATGATTCAGATTTTGGGAGAAATAAACATGTATCCGAATGATTCTTGATATTCGAAAACAAATTTGAGTCCCTTGAGTTCAAAGAATGCATGAAATAAACATACCCTAAGTAATTCAGTAATGAGGATATGAGTAAAACAAGGGTCAAGAAGGGACCAAAATCCTATTCCTGAGTGTTGGTAGACAAAGAGTCAGTTTGGTTCATTGGTTCAACATATGTGGTTTGAAAAATAGTTTCAAAATGTCGAAAACCAAAAAAGGAGTAGGGTGTTTTTAAAGTTTTTATATTTAAGACCTTTTTTGTTTCAAATTATCAAATTAGAGGTTTAAACCAAGAGTCACTTTTCTTACATAAATATTGGTTTGTAGGAAATATAGTTCCAACCGCTTGAATCATTAATGATATGGACCCAATGGCTTTTACTGTTTACTGTTTAGAGTGTTTGGTAAAGTTAATTAGAATCAATTTTTAGTTCAAAACATTGTAGCATATAAAAGTTTTACATTGAAGCAACCTTTTTACTATAATATGTGAGAGTTTTATAATACTATTTATGACCAAAAGATTGGCTCTAACCAACTTTACCACATACCCTAATAGAAAAAAAAAATAGTTTGTTGGTCTCCCTCAAATTCGCTTAATGACGATGAGAGTACAATTTTCAACCAGTCCACTATAACGTTGATTATGGTATTTAAAGTATATGTAGATTTTTATTTGTATTTTTATTTTTATTTTTCAAGTATTGAATGGCTTTTTTGTTAAATTTAATGCTGTACCATAACCCGAAGACAAAAAGGCTTCAAACTGATTGTACTTTTCTTGTGTGTAGAAAACGAGTGGGACCCGACTAATGGGTTGACGTGTTTAAAAGGCCAAAACTATAAAGCACATTTTATTAGGGGGCATTTGTTTGGAGGGTTTATGTGATTTGAACTTAAATTTTAGAGTAAGCAGGTGTTTAGATGTATTTTACTCAAGTCCAAACTCATACTCTAAAAAGACATTTTGAGCTTAAAAAACATCCCAACTTGAATTTAAACCCCTTCCTCCTGCGTCGCTAATTTCATGCTACCCAAACCTCATTAAATTTTATTATTAGTTTGATCATTATTATTACCATCTTTCCCTTCAAAAATTTTATTTTATCTCAATTATGCATACTAAATTAGGTGACAGGTGCTAAAATGTCATTTTGGATAAGAATTAGTGTAAGAAAAAGATAATAGAAATTCAATTGTGTGCAAAGGGCGCAAAGTTGCGATGATAGCTATTTGATCAAAGTTTGAATGGACGAGATCTATGCATGGTAACCATCCGGACACACGCGTGTCTGGCACTAGCCACAATAGACCCTAGCCTCTTATGTAGCGCCATGTGCCTGTTAACACACTGACTAGGCCATGCGAGATCCCATGCTTTGTGGCCCAATGAGCCTTTCGTGCATTCGCCCCTTAAGCTAATGATCCCTCGCCGCGTTTTGAACCCAGAGCTTCCACAACCTAGTTTCTACATGTGGTTAACACACAAAAACCTCTCTTTGGGTGCTTTTTCTAGAGCTAGGCATGTGTTAACAGTTTTTAGCCACCATTTTTTTTGGGGGGGAATGCCATTCTTTTGGAAATAAACACAACACCCAAAAAGCTCCATTTTTGGAGGAGCCAATTCACCTAAGAGAAAGAAAATAAAAAAGACAAAAAAGCTAAATGTTTAGTTTAAGTTTTATTTTAGTTTTAGCATTTATTTTTAGTTTTAGATTTAGTTTATTTATTTTTCTTTTAAAAACATCATTGTAGAGTATTTTGGATGAAAAATAAGAAGGTTTGGGAGAGGGGGAGCTTGGAGTTTGTGACACCTCTATTTCGGTGATTTCTTTCCTATTTTTCTTTTCTAAATTTTTGTGTATTCTAAAATACTTGAATATTGGTGTTGTTTATTTTTATTTTTATTTTCATTTATGAACTAATTTTGTGTTCTAGGGTTCTCATAAATCCTATTAATGGATTTTGTTTTATTTTTACTCTCTTTGAGTATTGTTGATTATTGGAATTTGTTTATTCTATTATGTGCTTAATGCTCTTAGTGATTTGGCTAATCATTAAGTGTTGTTGTTGGACTAAATTGAAATTCGAAAGTGGATTTTTAGTTTTGATCAATAATAGGATGACATAGGCAATTTAGTATAGGAATATATGCTTATTGTGTGTAGTCATTGTGAATGCTTAAACCTAATAAATTTGTGTTAATTAGTTCCTCATAGGAATATAGGGGTTTTAATTAGCATAAATATTCTTACTAGTTTATTAGAAGAGGCGAGTTGGTAAGTTAGTGCATTCAGCTAACAATTCCATTAATTAAAATTAATCACTTAGAGAGTAAATTGAATTCAAAAGAAATTAATTAGTGAAATGGATCCCTAGGGCTTGTTTTTATTAATTTTAGTTTTGTTTATTTGATTTTAATTTTATTAGTTTCATTTTATTTTCTTTTTAATCGATTTTTCAAATAATATTAGAGTGAATCCAATTTCGGTAATGAACAAAAATTAAACACAATCTATGTGGGAACAATATTCATCCTCTTGGTACACTTTATTATGTATGATTCTATGTACTTGCAGATTCTAACCTACAAGTTTTTGGTGCTGTTGCCTAGAATTGTTTTGTTTAGTTTTGGTCAATATCGATACTAATTAGCTCTAGGATTCATTTGAATCTTTTTATTGTTTTATTTTGTTTGAGTTGTTTATTTTTGTGGAAGCACTTTAAGATGTTTGATTGACAAATGCTCTTGAATTTTGTTCAACTTGATTTAAAACCTTTATATAGTACTTCGTGGAGATATAAGAAATTGCTTTTTAGGTTTCCTCTTCATGGGCTCTCTAAGGAATGGCAACTTTAACTCTTCCTTGATGGCTTATGTGCTCCAACAAGATATTAGGTTGAAAATGGAGATGGTACCATCACTTTTAACCAAGAATTTGTTAACAAAGCCTATTTGATGTCGAAAGACATGGTGGAGTATAACTATTGGCATTTGAATTGTTTGGAGAATAATTCAAATTTTGTGGAGCCATGGTGTGGTACTCAAACTCAAGAAAAGGAGCCAACTATAAAGGATTTTCTTGCTCAAGTTCTTAGGAGGATGGACAATCTGGTAAAGGCATCATTTGAAACCTTGCAACATATGGTTGAAACAGTGCAAAACTTTGAAGAAGTAAAGCATCTGTTCCTTGCATGGATGTTCTAAGTATCAACATGGAAGTTTGCCACTTTGAAGAGCCAACACAAAGAGAGGAACAAGTGGAGAGGCTTACAGAAAACAATCAGATAGTAAAGTGTGCATTGTGGTTTGATGAAGATTGTGATTTGACATATTCTCACAACCAAGGTTGTAAGAGTGGATCAAATTACAAAGATAAGACACAAGAGATTAATGGATGAAGAATATGAGAAATTATTTAATTGAGCTCATCAATGATCCTATCATTTACATCGCCAAGCGATCCTTTTTGGCTACTATCACCATCGACACCATACTATTTACTTTATGAGCTAGAGCTAAGATTGGAGTTCTCCCATCAAGCCCATCATTTGAAGCCAAGTCTTGTTAGAGTGACGTGACGAATGCTTCCAAATCATGCTAAACTTGAAGGCAATTGCAACCAAGACCCATATGTAGTGTCATATGACACCTACTATAGATGGAAGCCATTCTTTGACGAACACTTCTCTAATAATCAAGCCGATGACTTTAAATCAAGCGTTTCTTGGGAGGTATCCCAAGTTTCATAAACTTTTTTTTTAATTTATTTTCTTTGTATTTTAATTAGTCTAAGTTTTAGTTTCTTTTTATTTTGTTTTTCTCTCTTTCTTGTGTAGGTGCAACTAGTGGAGCAAATAGGAGTTGAAGCCACAAGAGGTGCCTAATAAGCTTCAAGGGCATCAAGCCATACCTAAGCACCAACGAGCGTCAAGGAGAGAAGCTTTCTTAAGCTTTTTCTATTATTTTGTTTTCTTACACGTTGACGATTTTGTGCATATTGAGTTTGGAGGGGAAATTAAAATTTTGCATATTGACGATTTTCTTACATGTTGATGTTTTTAGAAATTGTTTTGAGCTTTCCTAATTTATGGGAGGATGGGTCGATTCTAGAATGATTTATTTTGTCCTTTGTATTTATGTTTGAAAAAAAAGAAGAAAATAAAAAGTGCTACACCTTTGGTGCATAAAAAGAAAAAAAGAAATAAGTTTGGAGCTATTATAAGAAATTAAAAAAAAAAAGTGGTTGACAAATAAAATTGGAAACAAAGCTTGAAGGTGTTACTTGAAAGTATAGAATTAAGCTCTACAAGGTCCTAAAATGATTTGTATGCTTAGGGTGTGATTTGAACCACAAAATATCGTATATCCTACCCTTATCTAAGTCTAACATTACAAGTCTTTTAAAACCCTAAGGATCTTTAATGTAGTGTCGGTCTACAATAGCGGGGAGAGGCATGAAAAAAAAAAACCTATATGACTTATTCGTTTATTGAGACTCTATGTTCATTTTATATTTGTATAAGCTTATCCAAATTGCATACAATGACAAGAGAAAAGGCTAGGCACACACTCACAGAAAATCCAATGAAAAATAGGGGCATGCTTTAGGGTAATCACAAGCTTGGTCAACATTTATATTTTTCTTGAAGCTATATTCCTTAGTCAATCTTTGACGAATTCATTGGAGATCACCGTTTCACACAATACGCCTCTAATTCATTTTTATTTGTTTTCTTTCTCATTTTTGCTCAAGGACAAGCAAAATATCAAGTTTGAGGATATAATAACTCTATAAAAATAGAGTTTTCATATACTTTCATTCACGTATTTTTATATGTTCTTGATATTTCTATTTAATGTTATTTAATTTTGTTTATTTTTATACATTTGTTTTTATATACTTTTTTGTTAATTTGATTTGATTTTAATTTAATTTATTATTATTCTTATCATTATTATTACCATTTTTCCTGTCAAAAATTTTATTTTATCTCAATTGTGTATACTAAATTAGATGGCAAGGGCTAAAATGTCATTTTGGAGATGTATCAGTTGTATAAAAGATAATAAAAATTCAAACTCAGCACACGCAACAACACAAAGTCACCATGACAATCGTCTGATCAAAGCCTCAATGGATGAGATCTACGCGTGGTAACAACCCCGACATGCACGCATCTAGCACCAAACGAGCAGACCCTAGCCTCTTGTGCAGTGCCATGTGCCTTTCTGTCAGTGCATTAACGAGGCTGCAAGATCCCATGCTTCATGGCTTAGTGAGCCTTTTGTGCATCCATCGTTATCCCTCACCATGTGTTGAACCTAGAGCTTCTGCCAACCTAGATTCAACATTTGGAGAGCCCACACAAGACTCTCTTTGGGTGCTTTTTCTCCAGCTAGGCATGAGTTAAAGGTTTTCAGCCACATTTTTTTGGGGAACGTGTCACTCTTTTGGAAAGAAACATAGCACCCAATAAGCACCCTTTTTAGAGGAGCTGATTCACCTAAGAGAGAGAAAATGAAAAAGAAAAAAAGGATAAATAATTAGTTTAAGTTTTAGTTTTAGAATTTGCTTATTTATTTGTTTTTTTGAAAACACCATTAAAGAGTGTTTTAAATTTTAAAAGTTGTTTTTTCTATTATGTGCTTAATGCTCTTAGTAATTTGGCCAATCATTAAGGATTTGTTTGGTAAATAGATTCTAATTAGTGATTTGGTTTGAATTAGTATGATTTGAATTAGGATTTGAGTTAGTGATTTAAATTATTATCTGAATTGACATTTAGATGTATATTTAAGTTTTAATCTGAGTATGGAATAAAATTGAAATTTGTGTTTAAAGAGGTAATGAAAATAGTTTTTGTTTATCAACAAATCTAATAAAATTTTAATGTTAATGATCTTAAAAAATATGCAATATGGAAATTAATTTATTCCTTTCTTCACTAGGAACATAATAAAAAAAGAATCATTTTAATTGGATAACAAATGAAGAAGTTATGATTTTTTTCCTCAAATATAGGAGAGAGAATTTTAGTTTTTACTGTAGCAGAGATATCCGAGTATCAAAAGTTTAGGGGTGAGTCAAAACTCTAAAAACTTGGATTCTTGATACTTAAA
>CAMOHE010044316.1:0-34825 GCA_946598075.1 Artocarpus hirsutus | reverse complement strand
TTTTTTTTAATTTATTTTCTTTGTATTTTAATTAGTCTAAGTTTTAGTTTCTTTTTATTTTGTTTTTCTCTCTTTCTTGTGTAGGTGCAACTAGTGGAGCAAATAGGAGTTGAAGCCACAAGAGGTGCCTAATAAGCTTCAAGAGCATCAAGCCATACCTAAGCACCAACGAGCGTCAAGGTGAGGAGTTTTCTTAAGCTTTTTCTATTATTTTGTTTTCTTACACATTGACGATTTTGTGCATATTAAGTTTGGAGGGGAAATTAAAATTTTGCATATTGATGATTTTCTTACATGTTGATGTTTTTAGAAATTGTTTTGAGCTTTCCTAATTTATGGGAGGATGGGTCGATTCTAGAATGATTTATTTTGTCCTTTGTATTTATGTTTGAAAAAAAAGAAGAAAATAAAAATTGCTACACCTTTGGTGCATAAAAAGAAAAAAAGAAAAAAGTTTGGAGCTATTATAAGAAATTAAAAAAAAAAGTGGTTGACAAATAAAATTGGAAACAAAGCTTGAAGGAGTTACTTGAAAGTATAGAATTGAGCTCTACAAGGTCAGTGCATTAATGAGGCTGCAAGATCACTCTAAAAACTTGTCAACCACTTTTTAGATGCGTGCATGTTAATGAGCCTTTTGTGGAAAGATCACTCTAAAATTAAAAGCATGGGATCTTGCAGCCTCGTTAATGCACCCAACAAAGGTTTTCAGCCACCATTTTTTTGGGGAACGTGTTACTCTTTTGGAAAGAAACATAGCACCCAAAAAGCACCCTTTTTAGAGGAGCTGATTCACCTAAGAGAGAGAAAATGAAAAAGAAAAAAAAGATAAATATTTAGTTTAAGTTTTATTTTAGTTTTAGTTTTTATTTTTAGTTTTAGAATTTGCTTATTTATTTTTTTTTTGAAAACACCATGAAAGAGTATTTTAAATTTTAGAAGTTGTTTTTTCTATTATGTGCTTAATGCTCTTAGTAATTTGGCCAATCATTAAGGATTTGTTTGGTAAATAGATTCTAATTAGTGATTTGGTTTGAATTAATATGATTTGAATTAGGATTTGAGTTAGTGATTTAAATTATTATTTGAATTGATATTTACAATGTATATTTAAGTTTTAATCTGAGTATGGAATAAAATTGAAATTTGTGTTTAAAGAGGTAGTGAAAATAGTTTTTAATTTATCAACAAATCTAATAAAATTCTAATGTTAATGATACTAAAAAATATGCAATATGGAAATTAATTTATTCCTTTCTTCACTAGGAACATAATAAAAAAAGAATCATTTTAATTGGATAACAAATGAAGAAGTTATGATTTTTTTCCTCAAATATAAGAGAGAGAATTTTAGTTTTTACTGTAGCAGAGATATCCGAGTATCAAAAGTTTAGGGGTGAGTCAAAACTCTAAAAACTTGGATTCTTGATACTTAAAGGATTCAGATTTGGGGGAAAACAAATACATATCCAAAGGATTCTTAATACTCGAATCTAAATTTGATTTCAAAGAATCTAAAGAGTTCTCGAAATAAATGCGCCCTAAGTATTGTCGTCAAACTAAATTGAAATTGAAAATTAAATTTTTAGTCTTGATCAATAATAAGATGACATAGGTAATTTGGAATAAGAATATATTTTTATTATGTGTGTAGTCATTGTGAACGCTTAAACTTAATGAATTTGTGTTAATTACTTCCTTATTGGAATATAGGGGCTTTAATTAGCATAAATATTCCTATTAGTTTATCGGAAGAGGCGAGAACATAATTTATTGCATTCGGCTAACAATTCTATTAATCAAAATTAATCATTTAGAGAGTAAATTTAATTCAAATGAAATTAATTGGTGAAATGGATCCCTATAGCTTGTTTTCATTAATTTTAGTTTTGTTTATTGAATTTTAATTCTATAGTTTCATTTTTATTTTCTTCTTAATTGACTATTTATATAATTTTATAGTTAATACAACTTCGGTAATTGACAAAAATTACAATCTCTGTGGGAATGATATTCGTACTCTTGTTACACTTTATTATGTGTACGATTTTGTACACTTGTGGATTTCGACCAACATCTATGCTTAGCAACTCATCATTGCCCATTTCATTCTGGAGATATGCGTTACAAAACACAATATATCTTTTGAACCACTACTACAAATTTGACCTTACACGACTCTTATTAAATGATGGGTACCCAAGAAACTGTCCTTATAAGTCACTTGACATTAATTAGAATTAAATGATGTGTGCTTTACTTTAAATGACAGTTTTTTTGAAAATCTTCATATACTATACTTTACTTATCCCACCCAACAAAAATCAAAACCTTGAGAATAATTCTCTCTTCGAAAATCAATTCTAAATGCTATTCTCATCTTCGTCCTCTTCTAAGTCCCTCTCTCCTTCAACGCCGTTCTCTCTCTTATCGTCCTCATCACTATCAGCACCAACGTCATCGTCCTCCCTCTATCTCTCATTGTCCTATCTATTTGTCTTTCTTTGAAACATTCTCTCTCTACCCTTATCTGTCGCGTCTCTGCATCCAATGTTGTCACCATCCGTCGTCTCTCTGCCTTCGTCCTTCCGTCACCTACCTCTGTCGCCACACAGAGTAGTAAAAATGGTATTAGTTTTAGTTTAGTTTTGGTTTTGATTTTAGTTTTTGTTAATTTGTTTTCTAATTTTGTTTTGTTAATTAGTTAATTGTTATTATTTTTGTTAATTAGTAAACTTAGTTTTGTTATTTTAGTGCTATTAGTTTTGTTAATTAGTTAATTTTTATTAGTTTTTTTTTATTAATTTGTAACTTAGTTTTGTTATTTTAATGAAATTGTTAGTTTAAGTTACAACTTATTATTTGTTGAATTTGGTAAAGGTAAGTTTTAATTTGTGTGTTAGTTTTAGATTTAATATCATTAGTTTTTATATAATAGCTTAAGTTTTCTATGTTATTTTTAGTATTAATATATTTTAGTTTTATATGTATGTTGATTATATATGTATGTTGGTTTTAATATGTTAGTTTTAGATTTATATGTTAGTTTTCATGTTATTATTAATTCAATGATTTTAATAAATGTTATTGCTTAAGAGTTTAATATGTCGGATAACGAATTCATTGATGAGCAAATGATTGGACAAGAAGATGCTTATGAGTTCTAGAAAGGGCGCCATTCAATCCTAATGTGGATGGAAAAAGAAGAACAACTTTGATGAAATAAAGTATCAAAGTTGAGTTTGAAAGGTGTTAAAATACATGCCCAATTTGATGACAAAGATCAACCGTTTAAAAAAGAGGGGGATAAGTTTCAAAGTTATATTAGAGTTTTAATTTGCAAGCACATCCCCATTACAAAAAAAAAAAAAAAAAAAACATTGAAAGAAAAGAGCAATAAGGACAATATAGAATGTGTTTGGCAAGGTGTTGTTGCATCCTTCACCATTCCTGAAACTATGAAGAAGAAGTTGATGATAAGCATCGCTAACATAGCGAAAGACTTTACATAGAACTAAAAGAAGGCTTTCATTAAAGACCATGAAGATGACTCTAATGTTTTCAAGCTCCTCGTAAAAGTAAGAAATTTCCTTCTATTAGTTCGCACAAATAGAGGAAATTTGTGAAATACAAACTTGTTGGAAAATAATATGCAGCGGAATTTCAAGATTTTAAATCAGAATATTTTTCAAAACATAAGCTTGGTATGCTAAATACATAAATTAATGATAGATCTTAGATACCTATTTTATATATCAAAAGCAGCAGGAATCCGCGAAGAGAAGAATGTTCCAAAAGAACCTCAACTAACTGGTCTTCTTTGCTATCCTTTATCCATGTTCAGAGTGTGGGTGATAGCATGTCGTATAGCTTTTCCTCTCGTGACTTTCCTTCTAACCACTTAAGAAAACTTAGAGCTAAGGTTCTTGATATTGAACAATAACTCTCAGTGAGTTTCAGAGTTTCTCTTAGTAAAGTACTCACTTTGTGCTTCTCAAATGACCTAAATAACAAAGAAAGCTCACCACCTAATTATAGTGGTCGGATTTAGGGCTAAACCTTATCAGATTAGGTTTTAAAATTTAAGTTTGGATCAACTTCAGAGTAAAAACATGTGAAATGCATTTTTTGTTTTACCTACCATCGTCGACAGCTATACAAAGGGCGGTCGACCGCGCCGTAGCAATCCAAGAGTTTAAATCAAATTCAAACTCCTCAAGCTGATGATTGACCCAGTCTCAACTAATTGGATAAATCTTATCTTATTTGACCCGGGTATCCTTTATAGAGTCACAGTTTTAATTCAAATAACATAATAGAAAAGTTTTCTAATTAAAATAGTCATATACAGATAAATCCACACAAATAAAATATTATCCAAATAATTCAATATGTTTATCTTAAATTAATTTGTAAAATTAATCTAACTGATGAACTAATATGAATTATTAAATTTAATTAACTTGAATTTTAGCCGATCTAAAATTTAACATAAGTTACCAATATATAGAAAAAACACGCCATATTGTTATAGGATTTAATATGTGCTAGCAAATGGGACCCGATGGATATATATTGATCAAGCTCCTATAATCATAAAATACAATATCTCATATATATTTTTTATAATTATCAACTCTAACGCTACTCAACAAAAAGCTTAGAGCTACACTCTCAAATTATATAAAATTACAAAACTCCAATAAGCTAACTGTTCAGAACATATCATAATGTGTCACATCCCTATAAGATATTCATAATCGGTTTAATGATAAAATCTATTTTACCTTCCCGATTATTTTTGTCGTACATTCCATTATCTCACCATTGGAATACTTGCTATTCATAAATAGTATACTATTTGGTTACACTTATGTATGTAAATGGTTGAGTGCTCCAGTCTTCCAATTACAAGATAATACCTATAAGAGAATATCATTAATTCCATGAAAAAAAACTATAGATTCCATATCTATGAATAACGAGTCTACGTCAATCAAGAGTTATGTCTCCAACGTATCGGTTTGTAACCATCATTAAATCAAGATGTCATCCTTTTGGTACATCAAAAGACATACGTCAAGAATTCGGGCCCATTAGTCATTTCAAAAGTGAATTGATTTATACAAATAGAATCATCAATCAAAATCAATTTTACTTTTTGTCCCAATCTAATATATCGTCATCTATGATAATATACCAGTGTTTCCATTCGTGGAGTCTAACTCTAATGACCAAGATAGGCCATCTCCTATTCGAGATATAGACAACATAACAATCTTAGCATGTATAAAGTGCCCAGCTTTATTCATTTGATTGCGGATCTTATCATTTAGACCATTGTCTTTAAAATTCATGTCTTTCGCATAATCTATCCATCATATGCACGATCTTAAAGGTTTAGACCGACAGTCTCAGACTTTTGTTTGCTAATCATACATTCACATAAATGAACATAAAGGGGAGAACATTTAATATATGAATAATAAATAAACTCTTTATTGATAAACTATCTCCAAAAACTTATTCCAACATTTACTCCTTAGGGCAACATGTCTAACAATCTCCCATTTATACTTAGTAAATATGACACATCTCGTATCCCTATAGCCTCTACATGTTTCTTGAAAACTCTCATAGTTAGTGTCTTCATGAAAGGATCAGCTATATTGTCCTCAGACGCTACCTTGCATACTACAACATACCCAACCTCAACAAAGTCCTTTATCACATGATAATTTCGATGAATATGCTTACATTTGTTGTGAAATCTTAGTTCTTTTGCATTAGCTATCACTGCTATATTATCACAATACAGCGATACTGCCTTATCTATGCCAAGAACTACTTCAAGATCCCCATGGAATTTGTTGAGCTACATTGCTTCTTTTGAAGCATCACTAGCTGCCACATTCTTGGCCTCCATTATTGAATCTAAAGTGCAATCTTGCTTGATACTTCTCCAAAAAATGGCAACTTTACCCAAAGCAAACACTGAACCTAAAGTCGATCTTCTTGAATCCAAACAGGATTAGAAATCCAAATCAGTGTATCCAAAAGCTATTAGATCCTCACCCGAATACACTAGCATATAACTTTTAGTCCTTCTCAGGTACTTGAAAATATGCTTAACCACAACCCAGTGGTTCGGTCCTAGATCTAACTGAAATCGACTTACTATCTTAACTATATAACAAATGTACGGTCGTGTGTAAATTATTGCATACATGAGACTACCTACTGCCAAAACATAAAGCACCTTCTTTATGTATTCTCTTTCTTCATAAGACTTTAGAGAGTCTTTCCTAGAAAGCGTAGTTTTAGACCTAGATAGTTGCCTATCTTTCTTGAAATTCTGTATTGCATACTTCTCTAAAATTTTATCTATGTATTCCGCTTTGGATAAAGCTATTATATTGTTCTTTCTATCTTGAAAGATTTGGATACCAAAAACATAATTAACTTTACCCAATTAGTCTTTCATATCAAACTGCTTAGTCAACCATACTTTAGTTGATGACAATGCCCTAACGCCATTACCAATAAGCAGAAAGTCATCTATATAGAGCAGTAAAAAAACCACATTTCTATCCTTAATGAGCTTGTAAACACACGGTTCGTCCATATAGATGTTCGAACCCATAAGTCTTGATCACCTAATAAAATCTTATATTCTAAGAACGGGAAGCCTGCTTAAGTCTGTAAATTGACTTTAGCTACTTACTGACCTTGCTCTCTTAACCCTTAGCCTTGAACTCGTCTGGCTATACCATATATATGGACTCTTCTAAATAGCCATTTAGAAAGGTCGTCTTGACATCTATTTGCCAAATCTTATAGTTGAGAGTAGCAACTATGGACAAGAGAATGTAGATGGACTTAAGCAAGGCTATAGGCTAAAAGGTTTCCTCGTAATCAATTCCTTCCTTTTGTGTGTATCCCTTTGCTACCAGTCTAGCCTTATAAGTTTTGACTTTCATATCTGCTCCTCTCTTTCTCTTGTACACCCACTTACACCCTATGGGTTTTACTCCTTCCAAAAGTTCCCAAACTTGATTAGTCTCTATAGACTTCATCTTAGTGTTCATAGCTTCTGTCTAGTGCTTTAAATCAACATCCTCTATAGCCTCTGTGTAAGTATAAGCATCCCTGTCATGTTCAATTGATTAAGCCAAGTAAGCTTCACTATTGAACATATGCCTCTTGAGTTGACGCTCGATCTTCTCACTATGCCGCAGCTCCCTAGGTTGTTGTTTGGTTGTTTTGTCTATATTGATTGGATTGCTTTCAACCAGAATCCCCAGAGTGATCGAATCACTTGCTAATTCCTTGAGTACCACTTTACTATGAGGTTAAAGTCATTCATGTAACTTTCCTTAAGGAATGTTGCATTCGTTGAAACCATAATTTTAGTTTCTTTAGAATTATAGAAATAACCCCCTTTAGTCCCTTTTGGATATCCTACAAACATACAAACTTCCAAACATGCTTCCAACTTGTTCACTTCCTTGTATAGGACATGAGCTAGACATCCCCATTTACAAATATGTTTTAAGGATATCTTCTTGCCTGTCCACAACTTGTGAGGAGTTTTAGGAGTCGATTTTGAAGGCACATTGTTCAAAAAATAACATGCGGTTTGTAGTGTATATCCCAAAAGGATAAAGGCAACGTCGAATAACTCATCATGAACCTAACCATGTCTAACAAAGTCTTATTTCTTTTCTCAGTTACGCCATTCTGATATGGAGTTCCCAACGTAGTCAAGTGAGATAAAATTCCATTATCTAATAAGTGTCCTAAGGACTTATTGAAGAGGTATTCTCCACTTCGATTAGATCAAAGTGCCTTAATGCGTTTGCCTAATTGCTTCTCTACTTCAGCTTGAAACTCCCTGAACTTGTCAAAAAGCTTTACTTTTGTGATGCATTAGGTAGACATACCTATACCTTGAGTAATCATCAATAAAAGCAACAAAATACTTATACCCTCCACATGCCCTGATGTTTATGGGACCACAAACGTCACCATGCACAAGTTCTAAAACCACTTCGGCTCTATTGCATTTAGACCCGAATGGTCTCTTGGTCATTTTGCCCTCTAAACATGATTCATATTATGGTATAGATTCTATCTCTAAGTGACTTAAAGGTCCATCCCTTATCAATCTTTAAATCCTATTCAGGCTAATATGACCTAATTGCAAATACCAAAGATAAGTCTGATTAGAGTGACAAGTTTTAAGTCTTTTAGAGTTATTATTAACCTCACTATTTAGTAGTGAGTCAATCTTAGGTTTGATAAAATATAGGTTGTTTTGCATCCATCCATCACATAAAAGATTTGTTTTTACAAATTATAACTTTGTTATTAAAAGAGACTAAATAAGAGTCTTTAAATAAACAAGCAATAGATATTCAATTCCTTTTAAGTTTAGGAACATACAATCAATCTCTCAAAGCTAAGTCCTATAACTATCAAAATAAAGATGAATGTCTTCTACTGCTTCAACCAATACTAAGGATTAATTGCCCATTTGTAACGTGAAGTGCTCATGTAGCAAACTTCTCGTTTTCTTGAACCCTTATAGAGAAACACAAATATGATTAGTTGCTTCAGAATCTATGACCAAAATGTTATTTGTTTCTTCAAAAAAATAGGTTTCAATAACCAGAAGTTCACACTTACCTCCTCGAGATAGGATGTCCTTGCAATCCTTCTTAATGTTGCCAATCTTTTCACAGAAAAAGTACTTAAGCTTCTACGGGCTCTTCTTTTTCTTCTTCTTGTCCTTGCCTTTTATCGGGATAGAAGACTTCTTGTTTTTAGCCCTCTGCTTCTTTCCATTCCTAGTGTTAGGATTAGAACCAAATGTAGTTTCAAAGTTTGCCTCACCATGTGGCCTCCGGCCCGGGCGTACTCCCTCAAGCCTCCATAGGACCCACCTTGCAGGGCCCCAGGACTTATGGCTCTTATTGGTAGACCATCCCCGTGCCGCCCACTCATCCGTACTGTCCCCTCTGGGAGGTTTGAGGGACTCAATTGGTACTCGAGAAAGAAATAATAACCTCTTAAGGGAGGTTTGAGGTTTGAACCCGAGGGACGCAAAAGAAAAACCCTGAGGGGCTAGAGGGGATAGTACGGATGAGTGGGCGACACGGGGATGGTCTACCAATAAGAGCCATAAGTCTAGGGGCCCCGCAAGGTGGGTCCTATAGAGGCTTGAGGGAGTACGGCCGGGCCGGACGTCACACACCACCAGTAGAAATTTCCTTAATCAGATTTTCAAACCTTGTAATTACTTTAATAGCTTAGTCAAGGTCACATCCTGTTTATTGCTCAAGTTATATAAAGCGCAAAACAGGATGAACTCCTTAGATAGGGTTTCAAAGGCCAAAGTCATCTGTGACTTAGTATCAATGTAAGCTCCATGGGTTTAGCCTTAGCGAGGTAACCCATGACTAACATCATATGCTCCTTCACAAGAGTCTCTGGTCTTTGTTTGCAATTTAAGAGTTTCTGAAGAGTCCCTTGCCATTTCGTTAAGGCTTGGCCTCCAAACATGTCTTTAAGATTATTCAAGATCTACCAAGCAGTCTCATAATCTTTTTGTTAAGCTTGTAGCACATTATTCATGCTAGCCATAATGTAACAGCATGCTTGATCAATAGCATCCTTCCAACGATCATACGCTTAGATTTGCTCATTAGTGGATACCTCGATAGGTTTGAAAGGACACAATGTTGTCAACACAAATTTTAGTTTCTCAAAGAAAAGGATGATGTTTAGGTCCTTTTCCAATCATTGTAATTGTCGCCGGTTAACATGTTTTTATCGAATATCAATGATAAAGTGTTTTTAAACATTTTAATCTATAATAAAGATTCATATACTAAATATAAGCAAACATTCCACAATAGTTCAGTAAGATAACACAAACAAGTAAGCATACAATTGTGTTTATGTGTCAAAGCCTTAAAAAATTCACAACCTTATAATGATAATTCCCAACTCAGAATTCAACAAGCCACTTAGGAGAGACTTGCCAAATTCAATTACAAACACGGATCCCCTCCGATTAATTTATGCCATCCAAGACATGTTTGATCTTGCATATACTAATAATCATTTTCTTTGGCTATTAATTTCATTAATAGAGCTCCTAGGGGACACTACAACAAATTTGAGATTATACGACCTTTATTTAATGACTGTTTCTCAAAAACCGTTGTGATAAGGAAAAAAAAAACACGGCAAGTTATGCCCGCAAAGACGAAAACCGTCGTGGTATTAGCAGGAGCTACCACGACATTTTTTTAAAAACCATCGTGTAAGATTAAAACTTTCACAACGGTTTTTATAGAAACCATCATGGAAGGTATATTTTAGGAGCCTCTATCTTACGACGGTTTTTACAAAAACCGTCGTAGAAGGTATGCATGTTTGAAATTTTTAAATTTAACCTTTAAGTTCGGCATGAATAAAATTTTCATCTTTGGTTTTTATTAAAACCGTCATGAAAGGTTTAGATATTTGAAATTTTTAGTATCCTGCCCAATTTAACCTTTCACGATGGTTTTTATAAAAAACGTCGTAGAAGGTTTTGTATATTTGAAATTTTTAGTAGCCTATCAAAATTTAATCTTTCATGAATGTTAAATTTGGGCGGGAAAATAAAAATTTCAAATCTCAAGGCCTTCCATGACGGTTTTTGCTAAAAACCATCGTGAAAGGTGCAAGGCTTTCCATGACGGTTTTTGTAAAAACCGTTGTGGAAGGCCTTTCACGATAGTTTTTACTAAAAATCGTCGTGAAAGGTACTGAGACTTCCACGATAATTTTTAGTAAAAACCGTCGTGAAATGTTCTACATGTTTGAAATTTTTAGTTGTCGTCAAAATTTAATCTTTCACGAAAGTTAAATTTAGGCGGGATACTAAAAATTTGAAACCTCAGAACCTTTCACGACAGTTTTTATAAAAACCGTTGTTGATGGTTTTGCCTATTTAAAATTTTTAGTAGCCGTCAAAAATTAATCTTTCACGAAGGTTAAATTTGAGCGGGATACTAAAAATTTCAAACCTTGGGACCTTGCACGACATTTTTTATAAAAACCATCATGTAAGGTATCGAGGCTTCTATGACGGTTTTTAGTAAAAACTGTCATGAAATGTCCCACATGTTTGAAATTTTTAGTATCCTTCTAAAATTTAATCCCATGCCAACGACATGGCTTTCCCTATTTATTCAAAATTTCTCTAACTCAAACCCATTAACTCTCAAACCCCTTTCTTTCTCTAACTCCTTTCCCTACGACCTAGCCACTGACGAACCCAACCCCCACAGCATTCCACTGACTTTGACATTCCTCTATCACTCTCTCCATGACCCACCTACAAACTCGATGTCATTCACCACCGTTCATCCTCAGCCCTTGACATTCTACTGACTCTACCATCGATCGACTCGTCCTTTATCGTTCCACCAACTCATCGCCGTTGGTAAATTTCAAACCATTACTTTTAGTTTTAGTGTTATTGTTAGTTCTAAACTTAGCATAATTTGGTTATTTTAGTGTTATTTAGCTTTAGTTTTAGTTTTAATATTAGCTATATTAATTTGTTTTTTGCCATTTAGTATGTGTTACTTGTATTTTGTGTTTGAAAAAACTTTGAACAACATTTAGCATTTTGATGTGAGAATAAGTTACTTTTTATGTGTTTGTGATGCCTACGTATTATTGTGATACCCACCACATGTTTGGAGATTTTTGGAGATTTTTTTTAGGGGAATACAAATTTTTCACGATGGTTTTTGAAAAAATCGTCATGGAATGTCGTGGAATCCTTAGTATTCCATGACGGTTTTTTGAAAGACTATCATAGAATGTCAATTTTCCACGATTGTTTTTCAAAAAACCATCGTGAAAAATTACTAGATTATAACCCCTTTCCGCGCCAATTTTTATATTACACAACGATAAAAAACTATCGTAAAAACTCCATGTCGTACCACGACTAAAGTTTTCACTACGGTTTTTGAACCGTCGTAAAATTTTTCCACAACAGTTATAAACCGTTGTGGAATCCACAATTTGTAGTAGTGGGAGGTTAATAATAAAATTAATTTTGAGTGTATAACCATTGTTTCAACTATTTTATCCATGATTTATAATCGCCACCTAGGAGTGTACAATGATAAATCATGCTAAAATAAATTACTCCTTTGGAGATCTAACCCGATACATGATGAAATCTCTTCCTAGGGGTCAGAACCATCATGTGTTATCTATGCACCAACGTTTACCTCTCTTCAAAAACCTTCTCCCACTTAATATTTTTAATGTCAAGGTTTTATGTTAACATGCATGAACAATTTTTAATGAGTAGCACTCTTTATTCTACATAGCATGTTATCAACATACATGTTAAATCATATTATAATGCAAAAAAGTAAAGCAATATGCAAAACCACAAGCAAAATAATAAAAAGCCGTAATATTATGGTTTCATTCGAAAGAAAAGAAAACAAAAATTACAAAAGATCAGTTGAAACATATTATCGATTCTTCATCTTGTATCTTCTTGTTGTATCCTTCTTCATGTGGCCTCCATCTTCTATTCTTCAATCTCACATAAATCAAAAGGTTATTTTTCTGGTCATCATAAAATTTCATATTTCTTAGAATTGTCTCAAAAAAAAAATTCAAAAATTGCACTAAAAAACTTACCTTTTTTGAAAATTGTTTTACCACGCTGTTGGCCTGCTGAACTTTCAGATCGGCCTGTTGGTCATGCCATCGGCCTACAGACCTAAAAGGCTCAACCTACCGATCATGCTAAACCAACGTTTTTCCAAAAATAATGTAAAAAGTAGTTTTTAATTTTATTTTCAACAATTGAAAACATCAAAATTTATAATTACAGAAAAACAATAGAACTCCAATCATCTCCATTTTCTCGATCCATCTTTACTTCGAATAATTATTTTAATACAAATTGTACAAATTAAAATTAAAGTAATAAATCCTCGATGGTGATGATAAACTGCCATCTAATTACATTAAAAACTTAAATACACTTTCTAACATCTAAGGAACCATAACCGACAAAAATAATTAATTAAAATAATAAACAAAAATTTAATTAACCTTAATTAATTAATAAACATTTATCACATAATCTCAAGATAACATTTAATTATATAGAAACCCTAGAGTAACAACTATCTAAAAAAATAAATTTAAGCATAGGAGAGAATAAGATTACATAATTTATATATTTAGCATGGTTCTAAACTTGTAAAATCAACGTAAAAACTAGGCCATGATGCCCATTGTTGGAAAACAACGTGTAGCGAAATTTTAAAAACTTTATATTAGAGTGCTTTCCAAAACAGTTTGACATGCTAAATACATAAATTGATGATAAATTTTCCATATCTCTTTTATATATCAAAAGCAGCAGAAATCGAAACACCTTAATCAACTTGTCTTCTTTGCTATTCTCTATCTACGATCAGAGTACGAGTGGTCGCTTGTCATACAACTTTTCCTCTAGTGGCTCTTCTTCCAACCACTTGAGAAAATCTAGAACTACGGAACTTGATGTTGAGCAATAGCTCTCAAGGAGCTTTAGAGTTTTTCTCACTAGAGTACTCACTTTATGCTTCTTAAATGATCTAAATAACAAAGAAAAGTCACCTCTTATTTATAGTGGTCGTATCTAGGGTTAAACCTTATTAGATTAGGCTTCAAAATTCGAGTTTGGATTAACTTTAGAGTACAAACACGTGAAACATCTTTTTTGTTTTACCTGCCATGGTCGCTTGTGATACAAAGGTGTGGTTGATTGCGCTGTCGTGATCTAGGAGTTTGAATCAAATTTGAACTCCTCAAGCTGATCTGATTGATCCAATCCCAACCAATTGGATAAATCTTATCTTATTTGACTCAGGTATCCTTTATAGAGCCTCAATTTTAATTCAAATAACCCAATAGAAAAGTTATCTGATTAAATAGTCATATACAGATAAACCCATACAAATAAAATATTATCCAAATAATTCAACAAGCTTATCTTGAATTAATTTACAAAATTAATCTAACTGATAAACTAACATGAATTATTAAATCCAATTGACTTGAATTTTAGCTAATCTAATAATTTAACAAAAGTCACTAATATGTTGGAAAAACAAATTGACTTGAATTTTAGCCAATCTAATAATTTAAAAAAAGTCAACAATATGTTGGAAAAACATGCCGTATCCTTGGAGGATTTATTATGGGCTAGTAAAGGGGACATGATGGATATATTTAGATCAAGCTCCTGTAATTATAAAATACAACATTTCATATACATATTTTTTAATTTTGAACTCTATCTCTACTCCACTAAAAGCTTAGAGCAACATTCTCAAACTATATAAAATTACAAAGCTCTAAGAAGCTAATTATCCGTAACATATCATAATGTATCACATCACTATAGGATATTTATAATCAGCTTAAGGATAAATTCTATTTTACTTTTCCAATTATTTTTATCTTATGTTTCATTATCTCACCATTGGAATACTTACTATTCATAAATAGTATACCATTCAATTACACCTATGTGTCTACATGGTTGACTGCTTCAGTCTTCCAATTATAGGATAATGATATAAGTGAATATCATTAACTCTACAAAAAGTGCTATGGATTCCATATCTATAAATAACAAGTTTATGTCAATCAAGAATTATGTCTCCAACGTACCAGTATGTGTACTATCATTAAATCAGGATGTCACCCTTTGATACATCAAAAGACACAAGTCAAGAAAACGGGCCCATTAGTGATTTTAGGATTAAGACACAATACATATAATTGTCTAAAGTGAATTTATTTAAACAAACAAGATTACTAATCAAATCAATTCAAGTTTTTGTCTCGATCAAATAAATCGTCACCTATGAAAATATACTAATGTTTCTACTCATAAAGTCTCACTTTGATGACCAAGACAAGCCATCTCCTATTAGGGATATAGCATAAATAAAGCGCTCAACTTTATTTCTTCGATTACAGATCTTATCATTTAGACCATTGCCATTAAGATTCATGTCTTTCGCATAATCTGTCTGTCATATGCACGATCTTAAAAGGACAGCTCACACTTTTGTTTGCTTATACTACATTAAACAGAAATGAACATAAAGAGGACAACATTTGGTATATGAATGCTAAATAAACTCTTTATTGATAAAATTTCTCCAAAAACTTATTACAACATTTACTTATTAGGGCTCCATGTCTAACAAAACTTAGTAAGGAGCATAAGGAGTTGTCAAAGAAAGAAAAAGAGAACAGAGATGAATACAATCTCAAGCACTCCACAGGTCATTGGGGATATTCCAAAGCGGAGGTGAATAGGTAAGTAACATTTTTTTGCTTTATTTATATAAATTTTTGTATATAAATGCTTGCATAATTTAAACAACCTTACCTTTTAATGTAGATGAGAATACACAACACCATTACATTTCCTCCGCATCACATTATTTGAAAGTTCATCTGACAAAAGAAGGATGGAACTTTCAAAAATCCAAGATGTGAAGAGATTGGCCAAAGAATTGTAAGTTAGTTAATCTTTTTAACTTTTAGTATTTCAAAACTTATATCAACTATGATTGATTTTAACTTGTATTAATTTCATGATTACTAGGATAAGTATGAAGAGTAAGCTTCCTAAGGCACGTTCCATTCGAGGGGCAAGTGATGTATTGACCACTGTATTGAACAATCCTGAACATTTGGGACAGGTACACAATCGATCTTAGTTGTGAAGCAGTCTTATTATTTTTATTCCTCCCAAGGCTCAAAGTCCAATGTAGAATTGTTCAAGTTGCGTAAGAAGGTGGAAATGATGGAGTTCAAGTTTGTCGAGTAGGAGGCAATTATGAGAAGTCAATCTTGAGAGCATTCCTCCTCCCACAAGGAAGAAAATGCAACTCTTATGGTAGGACAACGTATAAATGCAAAAGCAAGTTGCACAGCTCATACTGCACTAGCACCACCTACGAAGTCACCCTCATCAAGTCTTAGTGAGGGTGAAACTTGCCTTCTTCTAACACCATCAACGTGAATGTGGTGAGAGTTTTAACGTTGTAGGAGGAAGAGTATGGATAGATACTTTCCCCACATAAATGATTCATTGTAGGGTAGCTAGGGAAGGTAATGTGTGTGTTATAATCTTAGTTTGTTATATGATAGACACGTCTTTACCTTTCTCGATTGAGGAAAATAAGGACATGAACAATGCTGTCGGAGGATTTGTTGTTTAGCCTAAAGCATGGATTCAAATCATAAATCAAATAAGCAATGCTTCAGTTGATCAATTCCATTGTCAGGGCTAAGAGCATATGGTTCCTGTTAACAAGCCAATCAAAAAAGGTCTTGGGAAGAAATTGAGGAAAAAAGAAGCAACAAATAGAGCATGCAATGCAGGTAATACAACCAATGGATGGTTTGCAAAGATTACCTCTAAACATGACAAGTTAGTATAGCTATTTGAAGAATTTTGTAGACGCCTTTAGCACAATTACAAGCCCAACAAATGATGAACCCCTTATTAACTGCTACAGATATTGACTGGTTTGCTAACTTCACTCAAATTAGTATGTCATGTATATGGCATACGTGAGGTATTTAACTATATATATGCTTTTTAAAAAAAAAACTTATTACTTTTCATTGTCTAACAATATTCATTTTTGGTATGTAGTTTCTTATGGCCAATAAGTACACTCTGACTTCAACCAAATGGTTAAGTTGTAAGTGTATTATTGTTAACTATATAATTTATTACTATTAGCTAAATTATAGTGTCTATTTTTTATTGATTACATTTTTAAGAAATTGTATTTAGGACCTTCAATGATTGGAAAATGAAAACTATAACTTAAGTCGTCTATAATAAGCTGCATGGAAACACTAGATTTTCAAAACCACATAAGGTGTGCATTCAAGTATAAATATAATTGTAATTGAAAAATGCAATTATTGCTATTTAAAATAATAAATTCTTAATGCCTTTTTTAGAATATAACCCCACAACAAGAAGACCAAGAATGCGGCTTTTTTGTGCTAAGGTATATAAGAGATATTATAATGAATAGAGGGCCACAAATCTTGACAAGCCTAGAGTTTTATACCAATGAGAATTTGAGTGAGGTGCATGAAGAATAGATAGGATTTGTACAACAATTCATTTAATAAAACTAATTAATTGAATTCTTATATTTTTTTACAAGAATATTTTCTTATGTTATATTTTGTTATGCTTTAATGTTTATAAATTGTAGTTAATTTTATGCCATGGGTGAATATTGAGGCCAATGAAAATAAATAGAATATAGAAAGGCCACCTATGGGAAAGGAAAATAAAGGCTAGACTTATAATAAACATTTTGGTATTAGACGATAGTTCTTATAAAAAATTATCATCTAAAGTAGATATTAGACAATGGTTTTTGTCTAAAACCATCATCTAAAGTAGAGATAAACATGCCTTGATAGCTCCAGCTCTACATTAGATGACGGTTATAAATTTTCTTTTAATGATAATACATTTTATGTCTATAGATTAGACGATAGTTTCAATGACTGTCATCTAATCATTAGATGACGGTTTTTAACTCTTGTCTAATGTCTTGTGTGTAGTAGTGAATGCAGTACCATCTAAGTCTATTCCAAAGACACCTTTAGAGTTGTGAAGTGATCGTAAACATTATTTACGACATTCGTATATCGGGATTCCTTACACATGTGCTGAAAGGAAAGACTAGAAAATGGAAACCACGTTCTAAATATGCTTGTTTATAGGGTATCGAAAAGGAACAAGGAGAAGTTGTTTTATTGTCCTCAAGAAAAAAAGGTATTTGTATCCACAAATGCCACTTTTCTTGAGAATGATCACGTGA
Source organism: Artocarpus hirsutus (assembly GCA_946598075.1). NCBI lineage: Eukaryota > Viridiplantae > Streptophyta > Magnoliopsida > Rosales > Moraceae > Artocarpus > Artocarpus hirsutus. Next base: position 16,859 of record CAMOHE010044316.1, on the reverse strand, counting down.
TTAACTATAAACCTCATAGCAAAGTTGTACTAGAAGAATTACTTTCTAATCAGATCAGATCACAATTGACAACTGTTGTTGAAAGAAAATAAAGAGATCACACCTACCAATCAGGCTGTCATACCACTTTGATATAGTAGGAGGGTTGTGAAACCACTCGCTCGCTACAAGGAAATTAGAGGAACATAGGTTGTTATCTCTGATAATAGTGAGGATGATCCATTGACATATCAACATGCAATGGAAGATTCTAACAAATATAAATGGATAAAGGCTGTGAAACTTGAAATGGAGTTCATATAATCAAATTTTGTCTAGGAACTTATAGATCCGCTTGAAGGGATAAAACCTATAGGGTGCAAATGGATCTACAAGAATAAAAAAGAAGTTGATGAGAAAGTGGAGACTTTCAAAGTTAGGCGTGTCGCAAAGGGTTATATCCAAAAGGAGGGAGTCAATGATGAAGATACTTTCTTGCAAGTAGTGATGCTTAAATCTATTTGTATTCTTATATCCATTGTTATGTGGCTTGATTATGAGATACAGTAGATAGATGTCAAGATAGCTTTTTTGAATGACTATCTTGAAGAAAGCATCCATAAGGTGTAACTAGAAGGGTTTCTCCTAAGAGGTCAAAAGCAAAAAGTTTGCAAGCTATAAAGGTTCATTATGGACTTAAGCAAGCTTTGAGAACTTATAACTTAAGATTTGATGAGACAGTGAAGTCACATGGTTTTGATTAAAATGTTCATGAACCTTGTCTATACAAATACATCAAAGATAAGAAGTGGTCTTATTAGTTCTTTATATAGATAATATTCTACTCGTTAGAAGTGATCTAGGTCTATTATTTATCATAAAGAAATGGCTGGTTAACCAATTCCAAATAAGGGATTTGGGAGAGGCAATTTATAATTTTAGAATCCACCTTATAAGAGATATCAAGAACAAGCTGTTGGCACTGTCTTAAGCATTATACATTGATAACGTGCTTTTCATATTTTCGATACAAAGATTCAAAAAACATAATTTATCTAAATGCCATGGAGTTTATATTTCAAAAGAGTAGGGTCCTAAGACACCTTAAGTAGAAGAAAACATGAGATAGTTACCCTATGTATTTGCGGTAGGAAGTTTGATATATGCCATGTTATGTATAAGACTTGGCATCTACTATGTAATGGGTATACTTAATCGGTATCAATCTAACCTAGGATTAGGTTATTGGGTGACGGTTAAAAACATTTTTAAGTATCTTAAGAGAATGAGAAACTATATGCTGGTATACTCTACTGAGAATTTGATTCCTATTGGATACATTGATTTTGATTTTCAAACAAACAAAAGCACACGTAAATCTACATTTGTGTTAGTGTATACTCTTGGTGTTGGAGCCATAGTTTGGAGAAGTATTGAACAATATTGTACAATCTTACCATTGTTTATGCGGGGTTGATGCCCTACAAGCATAGACATTACACATATTATTAATAAATTAAATAACATGACACTTATTCATTTTTGGTTGCTTATATATATTATGAATACTTTAATAAACATAAAAAAATCCTACAAATTAATATGGCTATAAATATAGCATATAATTGTTAGGGTATTTGGCACTGTTTTCCCTTGAACTTATCACACATTTACAATTTGCTCCTTGAACTTTTAATTTTAGCAAGTTGCTCTATGAACTTACAAATTAGTAGCATATCACCCACATTGATAGTGATTTTAGTTTTTGAACCATAATTGACATGTAATTTGCACATGTACAGTTGATTATTGACATAAATGGACCTTTTTAAAATATATTTGGACCAAAATTTATTGCTTTTAACATCTGTAATTAAGTTTTCATTAAAGTATAAAATTTTGAATTAAATTTGGTTTATTTATATATTTGGGTTAATATTTATATGAAAAACCCTTCCATACTCTTTATTAATGACCTATGTGAAAATTATATGTTAATTTTAGTCAAAAACTCAAAATTGCTATCGATGGAGTTGATTTGCAAATGAATTTGTAAGTTCATAGGGCTTCTTGTCAAAATTAAAAGTTCAAAGGTTAAATTGTAAATGTGTGATAAGTTTAGAAGGCAACAATGCCAAATACCCTAATTGTTATATGCTTGAGGATAAAGCTAGTAAACAATAATTTAAATTGTCAACAATAATTAATTAAAATTTAGGATCTTTAATTAAAATTACAAGTACGGTTCAATCTCAATAAGAATGAAACAATCTTATCTAGGTTATTAATACGGAGATATTGGATTTGAGGTCATTTATATAATGAGATTATATAGGATTGAATGATAAGTGCTAAATTGGTTATAATATTCTATCAAATTTCTCATATTTCTTTGTTTTATTCTTGAGTAATTTATGTTTATTTTGCTATTTTGTGTCTTATAGGCATTTGAAGGCAATAAACTTAAAATTTGATGAAAATCAGGATTTTGAGGCTCAATAGATGCATTTATTTATCTTGGAGGATAACCAGAGGCAAAAATTAAAGTTTAAGGAATTTTTAGGCCAAAACTAAAAGCTACAGTTGAAATTAGGCGTGTCTCCACAAGAAAAAAACTTTATAGCCGCACCCAATTATAGGGAGCCTATGCCTTCATGAAGAGCAACCTTTGTGGCCACACCAGACAGCCTACAGGTGCACAATCGGAAGCACCAAATGGTGCACCATGTGTGGAAGAAAAATTCAAAGCCTGTGCCCTAGCAATGTGCTGCCCTGCCCCCGTCCCCTGCCTTTAGGCATAGCCGTGAAAAGCTAAGTGTTCCCCCCGTGGGTCCTTGCCTGTGGCTATGATTTTTGACCTATTTTTGTCTCAAAATTACCCATTGTCAATCCTTATTATCAAAGCCAATAAATACCTCACTGAGAACACAAAAGCATATAAGTTTTTATTTGTTTCCCCTTACATTTTAGTAGCACTAAAAGATGAAAAAAGAAAAAGAAGAAAAAGAGGAGAACTAATGGTAGCTCTAAAGAGGATCATCTGTGTAGAGATTTTTGAAGACGCGGTCTAATTCTTTCTTTCATTCTCTTTTCTTTTCATTTATTTTATTTTATTTTTGATGTTTTTAGTTTAGTTTATTTTTTTTTTGGTTGAAGGGAATTTCAAAACCTTACACATAATTTTATATTAATTTATAGAATTATTTTTGATTTTCCAATTGAGATTACCTACGTTCTTCCATTTTTATTGTTGATGATTATTTTCTTGTTTTGTTTGGGTGGACAACTAAATGGGACAAATTTAATCTATTGCTAAATAGAAGACTTGATCCGTAATTGTCTCAATTTTATAATCACTACTAACAAATTGGAAGGTCTAATTACAGGAGGTTTTTATTAATTGCTGTGAGGAATGTAACTTAGGTTGAACAATCTGAGCTTGTGTGTTTGTTATTTAGATCAACCTATCTTTTTTAACATGATGCTTTCATTGAATTGAATCTAGAGAGCTTATTTTAGGTTATTTGAGGCAAAAGGATTAAGTGAAGAGCTTGTTTTACTTAACGACAAAGTAAGAAGAGATTAGGATGGTAGAGCTTGTTGCTACCTACGGTTGGTAGTTTTAATGGTTAATTGGGAATAATTCTATAATTAATTGCATAGCTATTGTATAGTGATTGTATAGTGGTGGCGAATGATCCTTTGACCAAATCTATTATTACTATTCTAATTTATTTATTATCTTATAGTTTTATTGTGTCATAGGTTTAGAGTCAATAACTAGTTAATCAGACAAAATCCTTCGTGAGAGTGACCCTTACTCAATACTTGACTACGACTATATTTAAGTATGGTTAATTTGGTGTCCCCTGAGACATACCAAATTTTTGCACTGGTTGCCAAGGATTGTTACCTAATTAATTGGTTATTTTTTTAGATTTTATTAGATTTAATTAATTTTTCTTTTATGTTTTTAATTGTTGTTTTTGTGTCTATCAAATGCGAGGTATTTTGAGATGTCACATCAGCAGGTCCTCACAAGTTTTTCCCAACGAGACTCTAAGCCGTTCTTCGTTGCTTGGCGGAGATACAAAGATTTGCTCATCTAGTTTCCATATCATGGGTTCTCTAAGAAGTGGCAACTCCAATTCTTTCTCGACGACTTATGTGCAACAACAAGACATTGGGTTGAAAGACATCATCTCTTTTTGCTAATAATCTGTAGATGAAGCTTTCTTTATGTTGGAAGACATGACCAAATACGATGAGTGGAACTGGAATTGTTCAAGGATCAACTAAAGTTGGGAGGATGATTACTATAATTAGGAGCCATAGGTTGACACTTGACCATATGATATGGGGTTTGAAACCATCAACGAAGGAGCCTTGGTAAACCACCCACCCACAGGTACATCTCTTGAAGACCTAGTTAAGGTTTTGGCCACTAACATTACAATTTCAAGAGGAGATGACCGCTAGCCTTGACAATTTGCAAAGTCATATCGACCAATTGGCTAGTATTATAAGTAGGTTTGAGGAGCAAGGTAATAATCAAACGATAAACAATATGATGTGGCATGAGGATGATGACGACTGAAACAACTTCGTTTAGGATAGGAGAGTAATGTGCCTAACATGTGAACTTCATGGAAATTTGAGCAATTAGAGGAGATTGAGCCTCGAGATGAACATATAAAGACCTTTGATATTGTTTTATCTCAACACTTAGATATTCATATGGTTGAGAATGATCTACACCTTTTAAGTCACAAGAAATCCATCCAAAATTGGGAGTTTTATGAAGACCAAATTTCAAGCATGGTTTGGAGAATCAATTGGAAGGACTTTTATTCAAGGAATTTCTTCCTGAAGCCAAATCACAAGACCCCTTGGTGGATAATAAACCCTATGCCACCATCAATTTGACGTCATCGATGGTCATATCACATATACCACAAATGGATCCTTATTTTCTATTTTCACCTACCTCTACTAGACACCCACCATGAGCTTAAGTGAGAATTCTTTCCAAGCATATCAATCAAGATCCTGTAAAATTAGAGTGATGTGTCAAATTTTAGAAAATCTTGCCAAGCTTGAGGGCATTTTCACTCAAAATCCATATGTGTTGTTCTACGACACATTCTATAGGCAGAAACCGCTCTTTGATGCTGCTTCTCTATGTTTGGCTGAGGACGCTAAACCAAGCACTTTATAGGAGGCAACCCAATGGAGGAAGAGTGCACAATACCAGATTTGATCTTTCTAACTTTTCTCCATTTTATTTTTTATTATTTTGTTGCATTTATTGTTTTTATTTATTTAGGTTGTATCTCTTATCTTCTATGCTTAGTTGTATATTGAGGAAAATATAAGGTTTAAGTGTGGGGAAAAATATTTATGATTTTTTTTCTTTTTCATTAGGTTTCTTGTCTTAAATATAAAAAACTTTAAGAAATTTGAATTTTTTTTGTAAAATTTTTCCTTTTAGTTTAGGTTTTTGAGTCATTTTTAAGTCTTAGGATACTCTCCTTCATTGATGAAAACTGGGCAATTTTTATGGATTGGATTGATTATAGGTATTGTATTAAATCTTGATGTCGTTATTTTTTTAATATGTTTTTATAATGATTGTACTCACACTTTATGTACATAGCCATGTTATTTGGTAATAGGACATACATGTTAGATTAAGTAGATTCTTATATCCTCACATTGACTATTACTTCAATTTTGACTTGTTAGGGTTGAATGTTAGAACTCTCCTAGAGGTCCTTCAAGGTGAACAACTAATTGAGCATCACTTAAAAAAAGATTTGAGGCAGTAGGATTCCTAGCATCCATGCCAAATTAGCCAAAGCTCCAATTGATGTTCCCACAAAACATTCCCCTAGTAAGCCAAGTTGAGCCTTTCATGTAGTTCTTTTTAATTAGTTAACCACATTATCTCTTTACTTAGCCCATTTAATTATATTGTTTACCCTTGTTCTAAAAATGAATTAAAGCTAAGAGGCTTATTTCATGATTTAAGGGTGATTTTGCAAGGAATTGGTTTCGAATTAAAGGATAAGTGTGGAGGAGAGAATCGAATCGAGAGAAAGTAAGGGAGAGGAATTTTTGTAAAGGTAGCTGAAAAATAAATTATAACAAATTACAGAAAAAAAAAGAAAAAAGGCAAAATATAAAGAAAGAAAAAAAAGAAAAAAAATCAATGAGTATCTTGAGCTTTCCTATCTTAAGTTTGGGTGTTACAAGGTTGGTTAGAATGAAGAAAAGACCTAACATAGTGATATTTGGCCTACATAAGAATTTTTTGGGGGTTTTGAGATGCGTTATTAAAGAATTCTACGATGTCTCTAACTCCATGGATTCTTTAGAACCTTTGCTACATCCGAGTCCTTTCTTTCTTTTAACCACTACCTATTGGCTCCGTTATAATCTGTATTGAAGACTTTTTTAATTTCAAGTGATAACTTTCGCGTAGTGGAGATTTATATTAAAAGGAGAGCCTATGTATTTAATCTTTCCAACTAGGATTGGGTGATCATTTCTACTATGACTATAAGTGTTTATCTTTTTTGAAGCTTGTCTTGTTTCAATATTGGTAACATTGATTGTGCACACACATACAAGTATAATTGTTATAGGATATGTTAGCTTGAGAATGACTAATTGATTTAATGTAATACTTGTTTGATTTCTCGTCCATATCTCTTATTGTTCTTTAAGGTTAAAGGTTTAGAAGGTTAGTTTTCTTTGTTTATGTTTTTGTTATTTTGTTTTTCGTCTTAGGCTTACTCGAGGACAAGCAAATGTTACTAGACTAGATAAATTATAAATCTTTAATAATCCTCTATTATAAATGAAGTAGGAATAGGAAAACCTATTGCTTACATAAAAGGAAAGGCCTTCTATAGAAGCTTGCTTGCTTGAATAGAACTGAACATGGGTACAAGCTAATTGATTCCAAGTTGGCAAAGGACTCTATGAGGGCGATAAAACACCGAACACGGCTTACCCTTGGAGGTGGGAACTAGGAGCCAGCACAATCTCATAGAGTATACGAAGTTAAGGAGGTAGAGATTGACATTCTTTTGTTAATCAAACTTAGGAACTGGACTACTTCAACTGTCATTATTTGGAACTTGAAAGGGAGTTGAGGAGAGAAGTCATCACTGTTTGAGTTGGTAATAGTTTCAAAGCTGTCTAGCTTGTCTATTAAATCCAAGGTGGTGCAGTGAGCAATAGGCTTTCGAGTGAACTAGCAACAACATAAAGGGATGGGCAAGTTAGTGAGGTCAAAGTTTGAAAGCCTCTCTTTACAAATAGCAAAGAAAGGGGCTGGGGTGTATAGTCTAGAAAGTACTCCCAAAAAAACACCTACATAAGGTTGGTGAAGAGGTAAGTCTTGATACAATAGTGGTTAGCATTAAAAAGCTTGTCCTTCACAAGCGCATTCATTTGATCATAGAACTGCTTGAAAAACAGACCTGCTAACCAGAGTCACTTCTTGTTGGCAATAGCAATGGCCATAGGGAAGTGACGCCATAGGATTGTGTCACTTGGGAGACCGGGGAACAAATACTTGTTTAGGAGCAAAAAGATCATGGCCTTCATTTAACAACCTCTATCAGCACCTAGGGCGAGTTGAAATTCATCATCCTTGTAATAGCCATAAAAATACCTAATCCAGCAGGTGGGGTTGGCATAGGAGTTTTGAACACTTTCTTGCAAGCAGTAACGGCCTACATCAAGATGTCTACTTTTGAAGCTTCCTTAAAATTGTCCATCACTAAAGAAGGGATTTTGGTGTCCACATGAATGAGGAGTTGGAAGATTCTTGCCAAATCTGCTAGGGTTGGAACAAACTCCTAAAAGGCCACAATAAAGGTATGGCAGTCACAACTCCATCACCTAACAATGTGCTTTAGGTTTGGAATGTCCTTAAATAGGTTGAATTGTCATGATATGATGAGAAAAAAGAAGGATGCCTGAAGCCTCCAAGTGAGCCCTTACATCCTCGTTATTCAACATGTCTATCACCTAATTATCCTAACCTACAAAGGCATTAGATAGGCAAGAGAAGATCATAAGGGTAGGTTTTAAGTCGCCATGCTCAAAATGGAAACAAAGAATTAAGGATGGAGACACCAAGGAAGCAACAATAGACATGGGCTTAACCTACCCATAGTGGGTGTAACACCTCATTTTTTTATTTAATGGAAAATAGAGAGTCTAATGCTATAATTGACGAAAATAATATTATCATTAATGTGCTATTTAGTGCTGTTTGCAAGTGACAATGATGAGGGGTTAGATATGCTCGGAAAAAGTTCAAGCCAATTATGTAAAGATTATGGTTATTTATGAATTATTGATGTGATGATGCATTTTGTTTTGTTTTAATTAAATAAAATATGATAAGAAGAAATTAATATGAGTTTTAGCATGTGTTATAATATGTGATTTATTCATTTTTGCCATATATATACATATATAAATATATAAGTTAGGGTATATATATACCATTGTATATTTTAGATACATTAATTAATTAAAAATGTGTAAATATATATATATATATATATATACGTGAATTGAATGGCTTAGGCCTTTTGGGCCTGCGGCAGTTTTGCCGAGAAAAAGAAAAGAAAAAAAGAAAAAAAAGAAAAAAAAAGGGTTTACATTTAAGGTTTTATAAGCAGTCTACACATAAAATCTAGATAAAGACCTCCCATTAGTATCCCCAGGCTCATACTTCATTCATTTCTTGTTGATTGGCTTCATGTTTGGTTTCCTTTGGCTTTATAAAGATTTATAATCTCCCTAATTGCATTAATCTTGGTAAGTATATTAATCATTTAACGCATTTATTTGATGTTTGCTTTATTATGTTAGTATTAGAATTATTATTATTATCACCTGGATTCTTTTATTGTATGTATTTCATGTCAAATTGGTAATTGAAAGAGTTGATGATTTGGTTGTTTTGATTAACCTCTCATTAAACCCTAAGTTGGAGATATAATAGATTTTCATATTTTTGTCATGTGGATCTTTATAGGTGTAATTTATTATCAATTATCATCATGTTAATTATTTGTTTACAATTTTAATTGAGGTTTGATTAGGTTATGGATTGGTATTGAATTTTTTTAATGGCTTATACCTACTTTTCATACAAACACCTTGTAGCCGTCGTGTTCTAGTAATTTCCAATTCTACATTGCTCTATATATATTTTTCTTATATTTTTTTTCCAAATATTAGACATCTTAAGATTTTGTTTTGCTTTAGAATCTCTTGAATAAGAGTTTTCTTTAAATAGTTATGATTTTTTGAAATTGACCTAGAAAGCTGTGCAGTTTTACATGAACTTGAAATTTAGACCAAATTTCAAGGGCTTTTCTATTCTAATGCCACTGCCTTGCTTGACTAATTTGGAGTTAAGATGAAATTATTATGAATTTTTAAGTGAATAAGGGTCATTTTGCCTACTTTTGGAAATTATGCCCTAGGTTCATAAAGTGTATTTTGTGCTTCTTAATGTTATTACGTGATAAGGTGATGTTCAATGATAGTATGAGATATTTATATGTTGTTAATAGTATTATTAGTGACTTATAGTCAATATGAATTTTTGGCATGAACTCTTCAAAAAAACGAGCACACCAAAGACCCAAGTCGTTGTGTCACCTACCATAAAATGTTGAGAAAGTTTAGAGATCAGATAAGTACATCTCTCACCTGTAATGTGATTGTTCAAAATTAAAAAGATTAATGTTGATAACATATAATGTAGGATGTTTTAAGATGAGGATTTTTAATAACGAGGAAGTTGTTGGAAAACGATGAAAGATGATGTTGTTTTTAATTTATATATTTTTTTTATGGATATCTTTAATGAAAAACCTATATATATGTATTATTATTATTATTATTATTATTTGATGTTTTAAAAAAGGTGTTGTACACTTGACGGATTAATGGTGATGATGGGGCCTAGTGAGCGGACCGACCAGGGAATGGTCGCTTCATCATATCGCGTTTGGTTTGAGGGTCGCTTCCTCGCCTTTTTCATGGCTAGCACACTATAACGGTACAATTTCAGGGCTTTACTATATGATATTTTGAGGTATTACTAAATATATATTATTTTAAAAAAATATATTTTCTTAATGATGAATTTATTTTATTGAACATTGTTAATTGATGAAAATGTTTTGTGAGAGTTAGATGTACTTGCTGTAGATGGTGAATCTACAACAAATAATTAGAAACTTGGCCTGAAAGAGCACAAGTCATCTTTGGACAAAAAGTTTCAGAATTAGCAATCGATCCAAAAGAACTGAACGAATAGCCTATTCGATTGACTTGATTTCATTCAATTCGTTCGATCACCATTATTGGGCCGCTAGGCCCGTGGACAATTTGGGCCGGTCTGAATTGTACCCCAACAGTTAGCCCCCACTCCTTAGTCCCATGTTATGCACTATAGGAGCGAAGATCAAGCTCTGAATCCGACTACACATGACTTGGATACCTCTTCATTTGTGCTGGGATCATTACCTCTCCTTGGGAAATCACGACAAATAGTTACCTGCAACGTGTCCTTATGCAATTGGCAGCTCATTAATGACTACTGCCATGCTGATACATGGTCTGATTCGAAAGGACATCGCCTCGGTTTGAGCAGGAAACCAAAAAGACACGCAACCCCAGCCTTTGGATCAGATGGCTCCAAATCGATCCCAACCGTCGATTTGGTGCCCTCAAAAGGTTTATAACTCAATTTTCTTCCTCACTTCTTCACTCTGTTTCTCTCTCTTGGAATTCAAGGCGATTTTCCCTCCATCTCTCTCAGTTTCTTTAGATCTTTCAGGCAAGACTTTCTTCCTTTCTCTTATTTTCCTTGTAATTTTCCTTCCATAGTCTTGTTTTTCTCCCTATTTCGAGCATTTTGATGTTAAACGCGCTTTATTTCCTGAGAAAAATCAGCGACTGCTGGGCTTGTTTGGCTGTCGCAACCATAAAGTACTCAAGAACTATTTAAAGCCTTCAAGTTTTACAATCCCGTGCCTTTTTGATCTTAGAAACCCTAGATTTCCTTGAGCAATCCTGTTTCTATAGAAATGTCGAAGGCAATAGTTATTGACTCAAGCTCCAGTAGTGGAGATGATCCCTGGTCGAGTAGCGATGAAAGGGAGATGGATGAAATGATCCGCTAACAAAGCTTAATTGAATCGAGCGCAAGGATGGCCGGGGCTGAGACAGGCGAAGAGGAATCGAGCCGAAGGATAGAAAGGAATCAGCCAGCCAGACCCTCGAGGAAAATCAATGATGTCGAATCGATCGAAAGAAGGAAATATGTTTCTCCTACCAAAGGGATCTCATTTTTACAAAGAATCCAGAGTCTATCTTGATAGAGGCAGACCTCCAAACGATAAGGGCGAAGTATGGGGTCCCGCCTGCCATAGAGATTCAACTTTCTTATCCGGGCGAATGGGATGACTCATAAAATGACAACTGGTTTTGCGTGTACAGCAAATGGTTCAAGCTCGGCGTCCGGTTGCCAATCCCCAAGTTCATGGTAGAGATAGTCGGTCACTTCGATATCTTTATGAGACAGCTTATGCCAAACAGAATTTAGCTTCTGATAGCACTGATCGTCCTAGTCAAAGAGGCCAAGATTGACTTCGACATATACGATTTTCTTCGATGTTATTATTTGAAGCCAAACAGTAAAAACCTGGGTCACTTTTACTTCATTTATCAACAATTGAAGCAACTTATAGTCGAATTCATTAACGCGGATAGACATTAGGAAGAAAGATACTTCTTCATGTCAATCAATCACAATTCCTTCGAGCTTACTACTCGAATTCCTTTTCCATTCGCTTTCGGTCATATTGGTGAATTTCAATCCTTATGACTGTTTCAAGCAGTAATTCCAACTAATCTCAAGTATGCTTTTTCTTTGCAGACTACGAGCTAAACCACCCGGCTCCAATCAGTGAGAGGTTCTAGGCAAAACTGAAAGCACTGCTCGCATTAGAAGATCAGACTTGGGCTAAAATATCAAAGCCCGATCGACTTGGGAAGCCATTGATTTGGAAGAATTTCAAGAACATCCCATCAGGTATTCCTATTCGATTTCCAAAACGAGTCGATTGGCTCTTTGTATGCTGCGGTGCACTTCAACGGCTATACAGTCCATCAAAATATATTACCCCACTGTTTGAAGAAGACGTTTATCTCGCAGAAGCCACTTTATTAGCCATGAAGGTAACGTTGCCTTCCTTGGGTGAGATGAGGAAGAGGAAGGGTGCAGACAAAGCGAAGAAAAGAAGGGCCAAAGCTGGCGAGTCCTCAATGCCAAAGGAGACGACCTTGCCCGTCGAATAGCCTGAATTGCCTCCTTTTTCGTTTGATATTCAACCTCCTCCATCGAAGTAAAGAAAGGGAACTGAGCCCCTCATTCTAGCCAAAAATGTCCAATCGTCAGCTCTGGAGAAAACGCTAGATGTCCTAGAGGACGTCAGCTTTCTTCAAGATAGGGAGGTTGCAACAAGAGCAGCAGTGAACTTTTACTTCGATAAAGACAAGGAGGTCTTTGGTGGAAAACCGTTTTCATGGCTGTACAACGAGTCGGTCGCTATGTTGGGATAGGTAAAATCATAATTTTTATGAAATTTAAATGAGTTCGTTCAAGTCAACTAACGCAACAACTTTTTAATTACACAGGCTCTCATGTTCCATAATCTTTTTGCGAACAAGGCAGCTCACAAACTTGAATAGGAGATGTTGGAGATTAAGGACCTTGGGGAAGAACTCAAGGAGATGAAGTTTGAGAGGGGCAACAAGTAGAAAGAGCTCAATGATGCAGCCAACGTGTTAACAGGGCAAACGAGATAGTGCTGAACTTGTCGAATAATGTTCGACTTTTGGAGGAAGAAAATGATGGCCTAAAGAAAAAGATATCCACAAAAGACAAGGATATTGAAGAAATAAAGGGGCAGCTGCTTGAGGTCCACAGCACCTCTTCTTTCAAGGCACAGCTTGAAACCCTATAAGAGATCAAGTCTGGTCAACTCAGTATAGATGCGATCGACCAGGAAATTAGAGACCTTCAAGATCTATTATCATTGGAAAATTTGGACGTCCAAGTGGTCGAGCAGGCACATCAAGATCTTCCTGTTCATCCCTCTGCCCTTGCATCTGAGACCATCGTGGTTCCAAGTGAAAAGCTCGCAGTCCCTCCCATTATCGAACCAACAACAAAAGGGGTTAATGTTTAACTCGAGGAGTGGAGAATAGAAAAAGCATGTACCATTCTTGGTTTGATTTGTACTGAACAGTTTCTTTTCTTTTAATGAAATTTTGTCTTAGGATAGTACTGAGATTTTGCTTTTTATCTCGTGTTTTAATGCAACGTATTTTAGCAGACACGTTCGACTAAGCGTGTATTGAGTTGGCCCAATCATACTAATGCCATGATGATGGCACGAATAAATCCTGTTAGTATAAATTAGGGTCAAACTAATCGAAACCAAAAAGTCATTTAAGAAAGAGTTGGGTGATCAAAAATAGGTCAACGAGATAACAAGTCGTGTTCATTAGGACCAAATTGGTCGAGCATGATGACAGTAGAACAATTAAATTATGGTCCAATTCACACAGGCCGAAATGACTAAGCTTAAATCGAGCAAGTCAAGACTAGAGTACGATTTCCAAAGGAAACAAATGAGGGCTCAGATTGGGCCGATCAAGTTACAGACAGCAAAATATTGGTGTTCGGATCGAACTGGTTGAGTTTGAAGGAGCCACTACTTTTGGGAGTTCGGATGGAGCTGGTCGAGTCTTATGAGGCATAAACTTAGTTTGATGTCAAGCAAAGGATTCGAATCGATCTGGTCGAGTCTGATGGCATTTGATAGGTTTGGATTGATATGATCGAGTCCCAGCCAAGATGGCGTTAGTAGGTTCAGATCGATCTGGTCGAGTCTGAAGTTAAGCCATGAAGATGGCGTTCATATGGTTCGGATCGATTTGGTCAAGTCTGAAGTTGAGCCATTAAGATGGCGTTTGTAGAGTTTGGGTCGATCTGGTCGAACCTGAAGAACCTTGAAAATGGCTTTTTAGGAGTTTGGATCGATCTGTTCGAGTTTGAAGTCAAAGAAGCTTGGCTTCAGTCCCTGAAAATAAAACTTGTCAATGCATTTTGGGGGAATAAAATTAGGAATAATTAAGTGACTGCACTCGTTTATATTGCACACGAGCTGCCTACGTACCCTATGTACAGGGATCAAGTCAAACTTAGTTCAATTACACGACAAAGCGAAATCAAAATATTACAGATAATACTTCCTTAAATGATTCGCATTCCAGCTCTTTGTTATGTAGGATCCATCAGCTTCTTCTTGAACAACTGACCATATTCGATAAGGTCCTTCCCAATTAGCTACCAATTTTCCAGCATTGGCTTCTTTAGTATTCTAAAAGACTTTTCTGAGCATGAGTTCTCCTTCCATGAATTTTCTGTGCTTGACCTTCCAGTTGTAATAGCTGGCTACAGCTTGCTGGTAGCAACCAAGATGATAGAAAGCTTTGTTCCTCTTTTTGTCGGTGAAGTCTAGTGTATCCTGCATTATCTCAACATTTTTTGCTTCATTTAGGAGAGAGTAATTGACTCGCAGATCTCGTACGACTATCTCAGCAGGAATAATGACTTCTATTCCATACACAAGCGTAAAAGGGGATTCGTCGGTTGCCATTCTTGGAGTCATTCGATAGGCCCACAGCACCATCGGGAGTTCCTCGACCCATCACCCTTTTCTTGCCTCAAGTTTCTTCTTCAGATTCTTTACGATCGTCTTATTTGTTACCTCTGCTTGTCTGTTTTCTTATGGGTATCTTGGAGTTAAGAACCTAAGAATAATATCCCAATCGCGACAAAACTTCCTGAAAGATGATGAGACAAATTGAGAGCTGTTGTCAACGACTATCTCTCATGGAACTCCAAATCGACAGATGATATTCCTCCAAATAAATCTTTCAACATCTCATTCTTTAACATCCACAAAGGCTTCGGCTTCAACCCATTTGGAGAAATAATCAGTGAGGACGAGTAAATACTTCACTTACCTCGGGGCCGAAGGAAATGGTTCGACGATGTCCATCGAGTACTTCATGAAAGAGTATGGCGAACGGACTAAAGAAAGCTCTTCCTTTGGTTGATGTATGACGGGAGCATGCCTCTGGCAGCTGTCGCATTTACGAGTGAAGTTTTCACAATCGCTTTGCATGGTCGGCCAATAGAATCCTTGCCTCTTCACCTTGTTACACAATGACCTTCTGTCCAAATGATTTCCACATGATCCCTCATGTTCTTCTCTAATTACTTTCTTGATCTTATCTTCTCCGAGACACCAGAGATAAGGTCTTGTGAAAAAGCGCCTATACAGCTTTCCATCTATCAGGCAGTATCTTGCAGCATGCACTTCAATCTTTCTCATAGTCTGCCTATCTTCAGGAAGCCAACCTTCATTAATGTACATCTGGATGGGCGTTCTCCAATCATCCCTAGGATCGACATAGCTAGTGTTCTCGACTGGCGCAATACTAGGTCTATCAATTAGTTTCAAAGAGATTGTCCTCCTCTCGCTTACTTCGACGGATGATCCTAAGTTAGCCAGTGCATCGGCCCTTGAGTTGTGTTCTCGTGGTATGTGCTTAACCTCAAAATGATCGAACTGTGCCTTCAGCTTGTTAACTAAGCTTAGGTACAGATGCATCTTCTCGTCTCGTGCTTCAAATTCTCCATTGATTTGGTTGACGACCAGTGTGGAGTCGCTTTTTAGGAAGAGTTTAGTAGCCCCTAATGCAAGAGCGAGCCTTGTTCCAACCACCACGGCCTCGTGTTTGGCCTCGTTGTTAGTAGTTTTGAATCCTAATTGAAAGCTTAGTTCGATCTCCTCTCTAGTCAGGGACTTCAAAACTACTCCTATTCCTGACCCTCTTTCATTGCTTGACCTGTTGACCTGCATGATCCATGCTGCTGACCCTTGTCCTTCAGCCCTGCAAGTCAGTTCAGCAACAAAGTCTGCGAGCACCTAAGCCTTTGATGCTACCCGAGGTTTATACTCGATGTCAAACTCTATCAGTTCGATAGCCCACTTTGTCATTCTACTAGACACGTTAGGCTTGTGCAAAATTGTTCTGATTGGGTACGACGACAGCATCATAATAGTATGTCCCTGAAGGTATGGATGGAGTTTTTGGGTCGACACGATGAGTGCAAGTGTGAGCTTTTCGACGATTAAATACCTCGTTTCAGCATCCAATAGGGTGTGGCTCACGAAGAATACTGGTTTTTGGACTGCATCTTCTTCTCGAACAAGAACCGAACTCAGTGCTGTCTCTGAAACCGCCATGTATAAATAGAGTAGTTCGCCCTCTTTTGGCTGCTATAGGATTGGTGGAGTCGTCAAATACTTCTTCAATTCTTGGAAAGCCGACTTGCATCATTTGTTCCATTCGAACTTTGTATTCTTCTTGAGCAGTTGGAAAAAAGGTAGACATTTGTCAGAGCATCTTGCAATAAATTGACTCAGCGTTGCTACTCGCCCAGTTAGTGTCTGGATTTCTCGTTTTGTTCTCAGGGAAGACATTAATTGGAAAGATTTAATCTAATCAAGATTTGCCTCGATTCCTTGCTTCATAATGAGATATCCGAAGAACATGCCGCTCGCTACTCCGAAAGTGCATTTCTCTAGATTCAACTTCATGCCATATTTTTGGAGAACGTCGAAGCATTCTTGCAAATGCTGAACGTGGAGATGAGCTTGCAGAGATTTAACCAACATGTCATCGATGTAAAC
>CAMOHE010044315.1:13601-33476 GCA_946598075.1 Artocarpus hirsutus | reverse complement strand
GTATTTTTAGATATTTAAGTGGAAGTAATAATTTAGTATTATGGTATCCCAAAGGCACTAATATTGACTTAATAAGTTATTCCAATGCTGATTGGGCCGAATGCACCCTAGATAGGAAGAGCACTAGTGGGATATGTCACTTTCTAGGTTTTGCATAGTCTCTTGGTTTAGCAAGAAACAAGCCTCGGTTGCTAGCTCAGCCACGGAAGCTGAATATATATCGGCAGCTAGTTGTTGTGCACAAATCCTATGGATGAAGCAAACACTTAAGGACCTAGGCTTGCATTATGATCATGTGCCCGTTCTTTGTGATAACATAAGTGCTATCTACTTATCTAAGAATCTGGTTTTACATTCACTTATGAAACACATAGAGATTAGACACCACTTCTTATGTGATCATGTATAAAAGGTGGATATTACTTTGGAGTTTATAGGTACAAATGATCAATAAGCATACACATTCACAAAACCTCTTGCTTTACAATAATTCTCACATTTTAGAAGAGGACTTGGCCTTATAGACCCTTTGGACTTGCATATGTTTGATCATTGATGAATTCTCATGCACATTTTGATTAAAAATGTTGTTTGTATGTGATTTTGTGTTTTTTATGTAATTTTTATAATTAGATGTTCAATGTTATTATTAAAAATGTCATATGAATGTTTGTGCCTTTTTTCAAGACTTTAAGTGGATTTTATTTAAGAATTTTGAAATGTTTCTTAAGGTTTCTTGGCTATAGAGTTTGGCCTACCTATCTGTAATGGTCGGCCTACCGAACCTGGTAAGTTCAGCCTATCGATTTGTCAAGGTATAAGTACCTCCAACTCAAGAAGACCCTATTTCTCCACTATTTTTCTTTTCTTAAGCATCATTTCTTCTCTAAAGAGCATGAAATCAAAAGCCCAAGCATCACTTCTTCAATTTTTTGTGATTTTCCTTCCAGATTTGTAAGTTTCTCTTGATTTCCTACACTTTTCTCACAAAAATTTCAAGTTTCCACACTTTCTCTCTTGCACCCACACCTATCTCGAATTTTTCTTTGTTTTTCTTCAAAAATTCGTGTCTCAACACTCTCAACGCAATGGCGTCTGGTTCTCGAGCCTTCAAATGCACCGAATCCATGGCCAACAAGTCTTCAAATAAAGAGGTAACCCTTGAAGAAGAATTTTCTAACGAAAAATATGTAAAATTCTTTTCAAGTAGAAAAATTATAGATGGAAAATGCATATTATTCAATGACTTTGCTAGTTTTAGAGTTGAAGTGCTGTTTGAAAGATTGCGATGGAAAAATATTATAATTATGAAGGAGGATGTGTACCCAAGGCTAGTCAAGTGCCTTTATGCAAACTTAGAACCATCCTATGCACCCTTGGAAATTTCTATAAACTTGAGAAAATGCAGAGATTGAATTGACTCCATCGATTTTAGGAGGAGTGTTAGGAATGCCATTAGACAGGGATGATATTCATGGGATTAAAACTTGGATTTATGATAGAGAATATGGCTAAAGTGATATTTGAAAATGATGATGGTAGAGGTCCTAGAAATTAATGTAGCCTCTTTACCCCCTAGGAGTTGCCTTATCCATAGATTAATTACCACAAACATACTCCTAAGGGTGGCCACAAGGATGAGGTTCACCTCTTAAACCTCCAGCTCATCTATTGCATTCTTACTGGAACTAGGATAAACCTTCCCTTTTTGTTGGTTTGATGGATGATTGATGTGGCTGAAGGGAAAAAATGTGCCAGTTTGCCTTACGGTATGCTCCTTACTTAACTTCTTAATTATTTTAGAATATGTATTGTCGACGAGAAAGATGTTATGCACTTCAAACTTCATCTTGCTTTTGGTGCCCTAACCATTAGGAAAATGGGATTTGAAGAAGTTCATGGACAATAAGTGCTAGTTGGTGGGCAAGCTACTCTACAAGGTGAGGAAGAGGAGGAAGAAGCTAAATGGCGAATATTGAAGCTCAAGGAGATGAAGAAGAAGAGATAACACTTCAACAACTCTATGAGCATCAACAGAGGATGAGTCAAGACATTCTCTCACTTTGGCAAGAGCAAGAATGATTTGAGATGGGACAACAAGAAATCCTTTAAATCCTTTGCCAAATGAACTTTGGTTGAGGCTCTTCAAGCCAACCTTGAAAACTACACACTTTTATGTTTTCCTTACTTTTATTTTCTTATGCATTTATGTTTAATGTATTATGTGACTTGACAATGATTTTAGTCTATGTTGAAATGAAATTCCAATTTCTATTATTTTGCTTTTTTGCTTGATTACAAAAAAAGGGAAGAAGTTTGATATTTTTGATTGTGAAGTAAAGGTTGGTTAATTTTGATATGTAATTAGGATTGTGATATGTGATATTGGCATTTTGCATCTTGAATAACGATCGAAGAAGTATTTGATTTTTGCTTGTAGAGAAAGGATGGTGGTGATTGATATTTGCTTATTGATGTTTTGCTTTGTGATATGATGCGATTTATGGCTTTTGTAAAATTTAGGTAAACTTTATTGTTTGAAAGTCAAGCTATGTCAAAAGGGGAGCGTTCATTAAAGGGGGATTTTTTGAACTTTCTCTTCAAAATTTAAAATCTTTTTACATATTAAGGGGAAGCAAAATGAATTTACAATTTAAGACAATCAAAAATTATTTTGTCATCATCAAAAAAGGGGAGATTCTTGGCTCCAAGATTTCACAAGATGTTTTTAAAATAGTTTTGATGATGACAAATACAATTTTTGTTTATATGTGCAAATATGTATTTTAAGCTAATAAAATTCTTGAGTGTTGCAAAAGCTTAAGTTCAACCAAAATCAAGTGCAAAATGTTCAAGAAGCTTCAAGCTCTAGATGCAATAAAGAATGGACTTACAAGGACTTAAAGATTGCAAAATAAGTGAATGATTTTTCAATAAGATTATGGTCAAATGCAAGCTCAAATTTCACACATACGCATTTGCATTCATAAATGTTTTAATCTTTGCATATGTGTTTTCAAAGTATTCAAATTGTTTTATTATGTGGAATATGTTCAAAATTGCATATAAGGTACTTAAATAGGTTTTTTATAAAAACAGGATTTTAGAACACATTTTTGAGTGACTTTGAGCATCACAGATCAACCTGCCAACCCCAAGTGATCTGCCTATCGATGGCCTAGGATCAGCCTGTCGATTTTCCTACATCGGCCTATCAATATGGGGAATTTTGGGACCTTTTCTTTGGAGTCCTTCACGGGTTGTCGAACTCCAAGTCTAGTTTGCCGAACTTCCTCAACAACCTACCGATAAGATGGTCATTTGTAGTCCTATTTTGAAATTTTCAAACTCCAACCTGTCAATCATATTATCAGGCCTGCCAAACTATTTGTAATGGTTAGTTTTTTATCTATTAGAACTCCACTTACAATGGCAATATTGACCCAAAATTGAGTTTTTTAGCTAAAAATGAGTACTTGGAGTGTATAAATAGACCTCCAATCATTGTGTAAGGTATCTATCAAGAACAAGAACATTATTGAAAGAATTCTTACAATGTTTTCAAAGCATTCAATCTGTGCACACTTTCTTGAGCTTAAATTTGTTCCATATTCTTTTGAGAGTTGCTTACACCTCTAAAATAAGCCATACATTGTATTCATTTCTTTTGGAGAGATTATTTTGTGAGTATACCAAAATCCTTATAAATCTTACCCTATAAGTTTCAGGTTTCTAAGCCTTATAAATTGGGGTGTTTTGGTTAAGACCATCTCCATGAAAATTGTCGTTTTGTAAGAAGATGTGGTGAGCCTCAAGTAGAGCAAGTCATTGTCATTGAACAAGGAATAATAGTTGTAAAAAGATGGTCGTGTAGGACAAAAGGTTGAGCGAGGGTTTTTGCTCAGAACAATGGACGTAAGCATTTCGCCAAACCACCATAAATCGCATTTGCATCTCTTTTTAAACACTTTTATTTTAATGCAATCTATATTTGCCTACATTATTTAATATCCTTGTTTGTGTGTTTACAACTTAAGCAAAATTTATCTAGAAATTTCTAATAATTATTGAAAGTTTTAAAAACCCAATTCACCCCTTTCTTGGGTAGCTATTCTTTGGCTAACAATACGTCAGACTCCTCCATATGCGAATATGTCTCAAACTTGGTTTTTGATAATTTCACAACTCTAGAGGCATCTTAGGTTAGACTTTGAATGAACCAAGTTTAGAATATAAACTATGGTTCTTAAGACACATCCTTAAAAGTATGTAGGTAGTGAAAAATAACTCAACATTGATCTTATCATGTCAAGCAGTATTCTCTTTCGCTTTTCAATAACACCCTTTAGTTGTAGTGTTGCTGGTGTGGTGAGTTGCGAAACTATTAGCTTTTCATCAAATGGTTTATGAACTTAGAGTCCAAATACTCACCACCTTAATCCAATAGAAGTGCCTTTATTTACTTTCCTAATTGTTTCTCAACTTCCACTTGGAATTCCTGGAACTTTCAAAAAGTTTTAGATTTCATTTGCATTAAGCAATCATAACCATATCTAGAATAATCGTCAATAAATGTGACGAAATATTCATACTCACCTTTTGCTTGGACGTTTAAAGGTCTGCATATATCGGAATGTATTAACTCAAGAGGTTCTTCGGCTCTTGTACCCATAACTTGTTAGGATCAGTGCCCTAAGGAATAAATACTTTTGTTGTATTTATGAAATTTTTGGTGAAATAAATAATAATGTGAATATTGCATTTATTAATAATGATCTTCATATTACTTTCATAACTATGATTGTAATTAGCAAACATGTAATTCATGACTCTTAAAACCAAATCTTGGAACTGGACATATGTAGAGTTTATATACAAAAAGATTTGATTTAGAGATTAAGAATCTAAATTATATAATCTGTAGTCTATGTATAGAGTTGGACACTCTATATATGACAAGACTGTAATAAGGATCTACGTCCAATTAGGAATGAGGCTTATCTTAATCGTCGGAGCAGATTGACTTCATGGTAGACACATTGGTGTGATTGACATAATGGTGGTTGCACACTAAATTGGACCTAAAGTTGAATTGATTTAATAATAATTGCATTTAACTTAAATTAATTCTCTTTGATAATCATTTATATGTTATCTTAATTCTGAAGTGGATTTATGACTCCATGTTTATAGCTTATATCTTTTGTTCTGTCAAAGTTAGGAGTTTTGATGAATGAAGGCTTTATTGTCGACATTTTGGAGATGTAAACTATATTCGATAATAACATAATTCACAAACATAGAATCCATAGCTCTCTAACAAAGATTCAATGTTACTTCTTGAAAGGCATTATTCGAGTATTGAAAAATATAATGAGGCCTCTGTCATCTAGATACATATGGTAACCAGATGATATTCTTTTTGTATGTATTATAAAAGGAAGAATTTTTCAATGGTGAAATAATAGTTCTTTTAGATAAAGGAATTAGAAGGTAAAACGGAACTAAGTCTTTCGTTTGAATATGGGTAACCTATGAGGAAACACATAATATGAAAGATCATGATCAAAAGTTATATATCAGAAGCATCGTAAAATGGTATATTATCAAGAGTGCTACTTCAGGTTTATAGCAAAGTGACATTGAAGTTAATAATTAAATGGATAATTAATCAAGGATTAATTTATTTGTTATTATTGGAACTTCGTAAAATATGACCATCAGGTCCCAATGCTAGTTCACAAATTCCTTTATGACAACTCGGGCAAATTTGGATTACCACAAGTAAGACAGAAGTATACGCAAGCTGGGCCATCGGGCCTGATGGAACGCATCAACCGCAGTCTAGCTGGACTAATAGTGGGTGCAGGCCCACTAGGATATGGTGCCACATCTACATTATCTAGAAAAATGAATTATTTAATTAATTCTGGAAATTAATTATTGAAATTGGTAATTAAGATTTTGGATAATTAATCATTTAAATTGTATTTGAATAATTAATTTAAATCCTAATTAAATTTGAAGTATAGGTAAAGGGTAATTATTCATAATTATTTAAATTAGATTATTATGGAATTCTAATTTAAATTGAATTGTTTGAATAGGAGTTATCTTGGACGATGTAAATAATCACAAATCCCTACATTCTGATTGGCTAAATTTAGTAGATAAGTTTTCTATTGGGTGGTGCCAATCTTACGGATAGGGAAGACAAAATTGATCTCTTAATTCTAATAGACTTATGACTCTTTCCACTGCTACTAAAAATAGAGGCCTTTGGTCATCATTTATTCTCAAACCGCCTAAATGCAAACTAGAAAGGAGAGCTTGGTTTACTCATTTTTAGTAATCCTAGTTCTTAAACACATTAGTAGTTGGAATGAGTGTAGGTGTAATGGAGATTTGCTAAGTTGTGCCCACACACACAACAATCTAAAGGAAAAGAATAGCATTAAAGATCTAATGGAAAATATTCGTTTTGAAGAATTGTTGTCAGAGTGTTATTTTCAGTCTCTAACTGGTACGCTCAATTAGATTTAATTTATTGTTTATAGTATCATGAGTTAATTTCCTAGGCGTTTCATAAAACTTTAAAATTTGACTGCATCATTGAATCGATTTTTCCAACATAGCTAAGAAAGGTCATTTAGTCATTTTACCTTCTAGATAGGATTCATAGACTAGGAGTTCACTAACTTTTAATTCTCTCAAAGGACCATTATTTACTAGTCTCTCAATCCTATTTAGGTTAATATGTCCAAGTATAAGATATCATAGATATGTATTATTGTCATGAGAAATCTTCTGCCTTTTATTCTTAGGTTCAACAACTTTGAACATTTAGTGTTAAGTAGTGATTTAGGACTAGGTTTAAGAAATTATAAACCATTATTTAGTTTATCAGAACATCTATTTAAATCATTATTAGAAATAGAAACACTTTCATTATCAAAAGAAACTTTAAATAATCATTCATTCAACCTAGAAACAAAATTCAAATGTCTTTACAAACTAGGAATAAAATAAACATTCAAATTTCTTTAAAAACTAGGAATAAAATAAACATTGCTCAAGACTAAATTATTGTTACTAAATAGGAGTCTAACTTCTCCCTCTGCTTTAGTTGATGTCCTTGTTTCCTTGCCCGCGACCATCGTGTACTCTCCATCGCAAGCTCATGTGAAGAACTAAGACTCTGCAAAAAAGAACGAACATGGTTGGTTGCTCTCGAGTCAATTACCTAGGTTGAGCATTCATTCTCAACAACACATATATCAAAAACTAGCAAATCACATTTACTTTGGTTTTCCTTCTTCTTTTTCTTAGTTTTGGGCTTCATCTTGGGGTTCATGAACAACTTTACGGCATTAAGATATGTCTTGTCATTCGGTTGCTTAAACATCCTATCCAGAGACTGCATTCTCACATAAGTAATGTCCATATTCTCATAATTCTTACAAAACACTTCAGACATGCCAACTAGCAAGTAGCATTTGGCTTTTTGGTTGGCTTTTGGCCAACGAGAGTATGCCTCTTGATGGCTTCTCCTGCATTAGCTATTGGGATTAGACAACATTCCTCTAGAAGGATGAACTTGTACTTGTCATTTATGAGCATAAGTTTCATGTTTCAACAGTTAGTTGTTCAAGTGTGAGTAGGTTGAGAATAGGATTAGATATATTACTGGATATGTCTAATGTTATTGTCCATTAGCTAAACAAAATCATTCACCTTTTGTTTCCAACAATTCTTTATGGATTATTATCATAAATTCCCCCTTACTTAAAGAATCAAAAATAAAAGAAATAAAATGTTTTTAATTTTTTTAATGTTTAATCTTTTATATATCTAATTAGAAATATAGATGTAATTAGACGGAATGAGCAAAGTGATTGATTTTCTATAATTAGGGTGGTGCTTTGATCAGTTTTTAAAAATTTTAGGGCAAAGTGAATTAGGGTACATAGGTAATGGGGAATTTATAAAAATTATCCATAAATAATTGTTGGAAACAAAAGATAAACACTTCTATTTAGCTAATGGGAAAATTGGAAATGGTTCAAAATTGCCACTAGCCTTCAAAATTTCCAAATATATTCCTTAATGTATCAAGCTTTACTAGGAAGGGTGACTCAATTGATAATGCCAAAGTTCCGATTGGGTCAAAACAACATTATTACAGCCAAAGAAAGAAGAGGAAACATGTGAAATAAGGATAGTAAGATCCAAGACGTAAAGATTGTGATGCTTTTTACCCAAGTCAATTGTTTTGGCCTATAAAGGATTCGGAACAACAAAAGCATGGACTAGGAAATTGACTGAGCAATGGTCACTCTGAGTAAGAGCACTAACAGAAAGAAGATTGAACCTAAAATAAGGAACATACATGATATTTTGTAAGGTGAGTGATGGGGACAAAACAATAGAACCTATACGATTAGTAGAAACTGAGTGACCATTAAGAAGGACAACAAAAGAATTACAAGTCACAGTAGAAGGTGTAGTTAGTGTTAATATGGAGAAAGTGTTGCTTAAGAGCTATAAGTAGAGTTTTAATTTGAAAATCGAAGGTCCACTACTTTGATGAGAGTGCTCAATTAATTTAATCCAAACATCAGAAGAATCATCAGAGTACAAGAGGCTATTGGTAAATTTTCTACTCACAGTATTGAGAAGCCAAGAAGTGACCATATTGTTGCATCGGTTCCAATCGTCAAAGAAAAGATAGTCAGATGGTGGGCGAGGAAAACATCCATCGAGAAATCACAGTTTGTTATTTGCAATGATAGCCATAAATCACTCGACTCCAAGCGCTAGAGTATAAGCCAATGAAAGGATACAAAACAAGGGCAAGACCAAGGTGATCTCCATTGTGAAGGAAATACGAGCTACCGTAATCGTCAATTGGGGGAAAAGGAAGAGGCAACAATGACACAATTTCCAGTACCACCACCACCCCTTGCCATCAAAGAAGAAGAATGAAGCAAACAAGATGATGGAGATAGTTGAGATGTTGGAAATATTCATTCGGTGATGTAGCAAAACTTTAAAAATTTCATCAATCAACTAGTTAAAAATTTCATTAATCAACTAGAAACATACTCATATTGCTATAAACAATAAATAGAATTCTAATTAAATGTACTTGTTGATGAACTGGAAGTAGCATGTTTGACTGAAAATCTTAACCCTCAGATCTTCAATGCTATGTCTCTTCCTTTTAGTTGTTGTATGTGTATGTGAGTACAACTCAATAGAAAAACTCATCATAGACTTTCCTCTAATTTTTCTCGCTCTAAAAGATGCACCAAAACACTCTTTCTGACTTAGACTTAAATAAGAAGGAAAGACATCTATTTATAGAGTTTACAGGAGGATGTAGAAGTCTATCAGAGATAGGAAAAAAATTTTCTCTCTCCTCCCTTAGCTACACACACCAATTACAAACGAATTATCCTCATTGTGCACACCAATTACAGATAAGGGATAATTCGAATCTTGGCCAATTACAATGTAGGATTCTGTGATAATCAATAATATCTAGAATAATACTCATTCAAATAATTCTATTTAAGATTCTAATTATTCTAAATAATTCTAAATAATTATCTAACTTAAATAATTATCAATACTTATCCTTTATTCAAATTCAATACAATTAGGACTTAAATTAATTTTTCAAATAATTAATTATCACAAAATTCCAATAATTAAATTTGAATAAATATTATCTTAAAATTAATTAATTAATTAACCAATTTCTAGACCTACCCTTCTAAGAGGTGTTTATAGTTGTTATGGACTAGACTCGATGCCACACATAGTCCAACTAGACTGTTGGGCTTGCACATTGATAGATATAGTAATCCACCTAGTGTAACCTCCTGTATCACCTATGGTAAACCACATTCTACATAACCACTCAAAGAATTTGTGAGTTAGCATTGGGACTGGACATACATTATCAAACTCTAATAATAACAAATAAATTAATCTCTAATTAATTATCTATTTAATTGTTAACTTTAGTATCACTCCACTATAGAACTAAAATTGCACTCTTAATAATATAACGTACTAGGAGATTTTATTCACTAGTCTTGTCCATGACCTCTCATGCATACGTGTATCCCCATAGGTTATCTATAATCAGATGAAGAACTTAGGTCTATTTTACCTTCCAATTATTTTATCTCAAAGTTTCATTATTTCACTTATTTAGAAAAATCCATTTATAACAAATACAAATGAAAAATCATCTAGTTACCACAAGTATCTAGATGACCAAGGCCTTATTGCTTTCTAAGTTCCTAAATAATGCCTTTGTGAGGATAACATTAACTCTTTGTTAGAGAGCTATGGATTCCGTGTTTGTGGATTATACTCTCTCGAATATAGGTTGCACTGCCAACAATGGAGCCTTCATTCATCAAAACTCCTGTCTTTGGCATATCAAAAGATACAAGTTATAAACATGAAGTCGTGAATCCATTTCAGGATTAAGATCACACATAGATAATTGTCAAAGTGAATTGATTTAAGATAAACAGAATTATTATTAAATTAACTACACTTTAGGTCTAGTTCAATGTGCGACCACCATTAGGTCTACCATATCACTGTGTCAACCATAGAGTAAATCCACTCCAATGGCCTAGATAAACTGTCTCCCCAATTGGACGTAGATCTCATTACAATCTTATTATGTATAAAATGCCACCTAGATACATAGACAATGGACTATATAATTTAGACTATTAATCTTGGTCTCGTATCTATATCACATATAAACTCCATATATGTCTGATCCCAAGATTTGTTATAATAGTCATGGAACACATGTTCGCTAAATGCTTAAGCATAATAATAAAAGCAATACGAGGATCATTATTAACACATGAAATATTTGTGTTATTATTTATTTATTTACTTAATCCAAAATGTCATTAATTACAAATAAAGTATTTGTTCCTTAGGGCACTGGTCCTAACATGAGAGATGCCTTAATACCATATTAGAGATTTGGCAGATAAAAAGAAAAAAGAATAAACTAAATTCATTCTCATTGCATTTGGAATGCCAAAAAGGAAGCTCATGCAATAGAGACTGAGGCGAATACTTTGTTATAATAAATTCCAGCTCAATATTTTAGTTAAAGGGCAGAATAGTAAAATTATCTAAAACTTCTTAAGGGTAGATTGATAAGTAAGGCTCAATGTTTCTCGAAAGTATTATTTTGGTCCCTAACTTTTTTTGACCAACTTAAACCTTTGGTTTTAGTTGCTTGAGGGATGAATGTAACTAATAGACGTTAAACAGTCCATCACATGGGATGCACATGTGCACAATTATGGGCATTTTGTTATATGTAACTTCAAAATAAAAAGAAAAATTTTAAAAAATAAAACTCAGCTTATAAAAACCTGCTAGATAGCTTGTAGGCCTACAACAACAACAACAACAACAAAAAATAAAAATCATCCCAAGTTAATTAGATTTATTCCAAAGAAAACATCCCCAAACAAAAATTAACAAAACCCAAAAAAAATCATCAAATCAAAATCATCCCAAGTTAAAATTCAATTCCTCTCTCATGTTCACTTCTTCTCCGCCTCCTCTAGTGAATCAAAAACCTACTATTACCTTAATTCCTCTGCCACAATCACCCATTAGATCAAAATTTTTAGCCTCAAAACAAATACCAAAGAAGTAAGCCTTTTTTCACTCATTAAGACAAATTCTAACCCATACAAATATGTAAAAGCGAGAGAGATCTGACACAGCGAGTGGCCCTTCATGACGGTGGCTTCAACTCATATTATCTTCCTCACAAGAGAGGGCTTTGAGGGTCGACTTTTTGCTTTAGCTTTGGCTATGGGATTTGGGCCAATGACAGGATCTGGGCAAGCGATCATACTCCACCTCTCTCTCTCTTGAGTCCTTTTTTAAGAATCGGTGACTACTCCTACCACCTCACGATGGACTTCACCTAGATCACACAAGTTCAAACCTCAACGATAGCTCTCTTCTCTTCCTCTTCCAAGGATGGACTAGATCATAATGGTGACGAACATGCAGTAGGCCTTTGTGGTCTCCATTGAGGACATGCAAAAAGAGTCCTTTTTTTAGAAAAGAAAAAAATTAGGTTTTGTTTGGGTTGTTTATTTTTCAGTAATAAATTTATTTTGAAGGGTAGTTTAGTTGTTTTAGTTAAACATGGTGTCCAATAACTTTTTTTGTTCAAAATTAACAGTTTGACCTTTAAAATCATCCAACAGCAACTAAAATCAAAGGTTTAGGTCTGTTAAATAAGGGTAAATTATTCCAGTAGTCCCAAACCTTTAACAAAAGTGAACATTTATATCATGTGTTTTGAATTTATTTAGAAAGTATATTTTAAATTTTTTATCTCATCAAACATATGCCTCCAGATTAATTTAATACACAAATTTATGTATTTTATCAGTTAACACTCAATTTTAATAGAAAAATTGCCCATATATACAATTAGAAAAAATATAAAAAATTCTATAAAAAACATATTATAAAAATAGGACATTTATTTTTTATACCCTTTGTTTTAGGTTAATTCAAAAGCAGTACTTTTAGTTTTTTATCTGATCAAATGTATACTTTTATATTAGACTTAATACACAAATCCATACTTTATCTTAATTAATAGTTGATTTTTACTTTTAAAAGGACCAAATTAATCTTAAGTAAATGAGAAAAATAACTTCCAAAAAGAAGAAGAAAACAAAACAAAAACACACAAAACACCTATTTTTGAGGGTATTCTAAACATTTTTGAAGTAAAAAACCTTAGCATAAATTTTTTTAAGTTTTAAAAATTCTCTTATTTTTTAATTTGAGGATATTTCAGGTAATTTTTAGGTCAAAATTGAAGATTAATCCAAAAAAGATATAAATTTATGTATTAAATTTAATAAGGTATAAATATGATAAGATTGAAAACCAAATTTAAATTTTTGGAATAAACCTAAAGTACAAGGCATAAATGTAATATCTAAAAAATTCGTTAGTTTAGATATAGAATTTAATCAAGATTTAAAAATAAATTTCCTTAAAAATTTCAGATTTTGTTATTATGAAATTTTTTGGTCAAGATATAATGAAATTTCATTTGCATTGTGTGTGCAACTTTTGTGAATCATGGTGTATATTATATGTACCAATTTTGTGAGTTAAATACTCAAAAATTTGTTAAGGTAGAAGTTAATGTCACATTGGTTAGGTTACAATCCAAAATTTGTAACAAATACCCACAAAGTAAATATGGGTCCATAAGTTAAAAATAATATGCCATAGTCCTAAACAGTAAATAAGTTGATAGTATACTAGTCAATTAAACTGGTATACATTTTAGTGTCTACAGTCTACCCAATGTTGGAATCTAGTGTACAGAGACACTTAGAAAAGTGCAAAGAATGACACAGCAGAATAATACAAAATTAGTACCAACAGAGATAGGTGAACTACTGTAGACAACAATTAAACAATGTGGGTACATAGTGTGCTGTGATATTTTTAGATTGTCAACAAATATATCTCTTTAATGTAGAACAAGAAAAATATAGTTTTGAGTAGAACCTACTAGTACTAGGTTTCATTAAAGTCAAAAGTTGTCCTTTTTTAATACCTCAAAAGTTGTAAAATTTTCCCCTAATTAAAAAGGTTTCAAGGGAGGGGTATGGGAGCAATTTTTATTTGTTGCATTTACTCCCTACCGAATGGCCTATAAATGCCCAAGGATCACTTTGAAAAAATTCATTTTCTTTCTTTCCAAGTTTTTCTCCATGAGGCCAAAATCTCTTTCATTTTCTCTCCACCAAATCTGCCCCTCTCGAAGCTAAATCTCTCTCAAAATCTTGTTGATCCAAGCCTCCAACCATCATTAGAACCAAGATCAAGGATTTTAGTAAAGATCCAAGGAGGTGTTTAAGGTAAAAATCCAAACTTTGTTAGTGGGTTGATGTTAAAGTTTAAAGTTTTAGTTAGATATTAACTATTTGTGTTTTGATTTTACAACTAAGGAGTTGTTAGAGGTCACTCACCTGAAGAGGGGGAGATTTATCACTTTGAGCCTCTAGGTAAAAGCCCTAATGCTCAAACTTTGATTAAAGTTTATGTTTTTGCTGATTATGTGTTGTAATATATTGTTATGGACTTTGGCATTAAAGGACACTATATGGCATAATTATTCTATGTAATGAATATTTGGACGTGCTTGATAGGTTAAAAGGAGATTTTTTGCACAAGAAAAGCAAGCTTAGTATGCTTATGTGCTGCAACATATTTTTACAACAATTAATAAAGATTTTAAGTTTTTAAGATACTTAAGAGGATAAGCTAGTTTTTGAATTTAATATGAGATTTATTACGAACATCAAGATAAACAACTTTTGTGAAGAAAGTTTCCTTAAAGTCCAAGTGGATCAAGAGGAAAACCTAATTTTAATAGACTAAAACTCTAAAGAGACGATTGATTTCATGGAAAGTTAAAACACGAAAGTTATAGATCTCATTGAAACTATAAACCTTGTGTTAAGATTTTCACTAATTTTGCACGGATTTCTAATTATGAATTTTACAAGATTCAATCATGAAATTTTTAAAATGGTATAGATAGGAAAACATTTTGAATTGGTTCAAATCTATCCATGAACCTTTTGAGACTTTTAATCTTTGTAAAAAACTTCATGTTACGATGTAAAACATTTTTCCTTTGGTGCCCGGGGCAAAAATGTTAAGTTTTTTATATTTTGGACCAAAACTATAAAACTAGGTGAAACTAATTTTTTCACTAAACAAAGCTGATTTTCTACATGTTGTAGGCAGTGCATAGCTATTGGTTTTAAGCCAAAAGGGTTTGAAATTTTTTTGAAATCTATTGAGGGTAAATTATTATTTTTATAAAATGATCAAAGTAGACCTCGAGCTTACCGAATAAGCTTACAGTTTTAAGCAAAAAATGAACCATATCACATAAAGGTCAAGTCATTTTATGAGAAATAAAATTTGACTATAGGGTATCTAAATCAAGCAATATAGAAATAAACTGATAGCATAGACACGAGCTAATAATCGATGTCGCTTAAAGTATAGGACACCGAGCTGACTTATCAAGGGAAATGATTTAATTAGAAATGCTAGCACTAGGTTTAAGTTTCAAACATCACCTATTACATTAATAAGATAATTTTTCATATGCTTTATCATGCTTGAGTTTCGAATGCATTTGTTATACTTATTACTTCATATACCAAGTCTTGATATTAATTTGTTCACTATTATTACAAAACTAATTATCTAAACCCTCAAGTTAAGATAATCAAGATAAGATAAGATAAGTGTCATACTAATCTCCTGACTCAAGGGAAGGATCAAAAGTTTGTCAATCTAAAGGAAGCATCAGAAGCCTCTCCACCCAAAGGGAATATCATGTCAAGTTAAGTTTACAATCTCGGTGTTTGAAGATTTTGCACACCCAGTATAAACATTTGGGCCCATAGTTCAGAACAAGTAAAGAATAATAATAAAATATTCATAATTAAGAATAATTAGAATCATGCATTATGCTATTACTAGTACTCCTTTGAAAATGTTTTGTGACAAATGTTTGGACTTGCTGAACAAAAGCTCATCCAATTCTTAGAAATTCTGCCAAGAGGCCAATATGAATGATTGATAAGCTAGGTGCGGTAGTGGGACAAATGCAAAGGTCGAACTATGGATGCCGCTACAGATAATGCTACGATTGGTGCCCTAAGAAATAAATACTTTACTTGTATTTTAGACATTTTTGCCAAAAAAAAAAAATAATGCTAATACTTCATGCCTTTATAATAGTCTCTGTATTATTATCTTATTAATAATTGTATATTACTGAACATGTAATCTATGACTATAAGAATCAAATCTTAGAATTTTTATACGCAAATAGATTCGATTTGGAGATTAATAGTTGAAATTATATGGTCTACAATATATGTATAGAATTGCGTACTTTATTCATTTTAAGATTGTAATCGAGATCTATATTTAATTAGGAAGGCAGCTTATCTTGACCGTCTGAGTGGATTGACTTCATAGTAGACACATTGGTATGGTAGATCAAGTGGTGGTTGCACACTTGATTGGACCTAATGTTGAATTGATTTAATAATAATTTTGTTTTACTTAAATTAATTTGTTTTGATAATCATTTATGTATCATCTCAATCCTAAAGTGGATTTATGACTTCATGTTTATAGTTTGTATCTTTTGATATACTAAAGGTAGGAGTTCGATGAATGAAAGCTCTATTGTTAATAAGTTAAAGATGCAACCTATATTCGATGTAAGTATAAAGTACAGACACAAAATCTATAGCTCTCTAACAAAGAGTCAACGTTATTCTTTCAAAGGCATTATTTAGGTATTATAAATCATAAGGAGGCCTTGGTTATCTAGATATGCATGGTAACCAAATGATATTTCTAGTTGTATGTGTTATGAAAGGAATGAATTTTTCAATAGTGAAATAATGGATCTTTGAGATAACATAATCAGAGAAATAGATCTAAGTCATTAATTCAATTATGGATAATCTATGGGGATACACATAATATAAGAGGTCATGTACAAGACCTATATTTCAGGAATCTTGTAATACGATATATTATCAAGAATGCAGCTTCGGGTCTATAATGGAGTGACATTGAAGTAATAATTAAACGGATAATTAATTGAGGATTAGTTTATCTATTATTACTAAAGCTTGATAATATTGTTGAAAATCGGTTCAATGACGCAACATAACTTTAAAAATTTTATGAAACACCTAGAAAACTAACTCATGATGCTATAAACTATAAATGAAATCTAATTTAACATACCAGTTTGGAGACCAAAGACAGCATTTCTAACTAAACAAATTTTCAAAAACGAATCTCTATCTTCAAATCTTCAATGTTATTCTCTTTCTTTAGATCGTTATGGGCATGAGCACAACACAACAAATCTCTACCACAGCTATAATCCTTCCGAGTACTCAAGTGTTTAAGAACTAAGATTGCTAAAGATGAGTAATCTAAGTTCTACTCTTTAATTTGTACTTGGTAGTCTAAGAATAAATGAAAACCAAAGGTCTGTATTTATAGAAGTAATAAAAAGAGTTAGAATTATATCAAAATTAGAAGATAAATTTTCTCTTTCCTTATCTTATACTTGGGGCCAATCATAGGAAGTTTATCTTCAAAATTTCAACTAATCACAATGTAGGGATTTGTGATTATTTGTATAATCCAAGATAAGTCCAATTAAATCAATTCAATTTAAATTAGAATTCCAGAGCCATGGTTTTATGTTGATTCTATAGGTTTATGATCATACTACGTACATAAATTATGTGATCTTAATCTGTCTTATACTTGAATTATATTTTTAGAAAGTTAGCACTCTAAGATTTCTGTATAATTATATGTTGTCATGAGAACATATAACAAAAGTTTATTAATTAATTATTGTTAATTAAATTTCTATTTTAATTATTATATTAATTAATTAATTTTGTATATTATGGTTCCTTAGAGATTAAAACGTGTATCTAGGTTTTTTATGTAATTACATGGTAGTCTATTATCACCATTTAGGATCAATTATTTTAATTTTGGTTTGTAAATTTGTATTAAAACAATTGTTTGAAAAAGAAGACGGATCCTAAAGATGGAGATGATTGCAATTCTATGTGTTTTTCTGTATTTATTAATTTTATGTTTTTGAATTGTTGAAAAATAAATTTAAAACTACAAAAAATTGCTTTTTGCTAAAGGTTGAAAAACGTTGAGTCAGCCTCAGACGGTAGGCTGGTTACCCTGACCAGCCAGTCAGACGCTGATAGAGTCATGAGTTCTGTATGAAATCGATAGGCTTGTCTTAGGCAGAACTATTTTTAAAAATTGACATGTTTTTTGGTGTAGTTTTTTTTATTTTTTGAGAAATTCTAATAAACATGGAAGTTTATGATAACAAGAAAAATAAATTTTTGATCTATATGAGATTAAAAAATGAAGCCAGACATCACATGAAGAAGGATAGAATGAGAAAATACAAGATAAATAATCGATATATGTTTCAATTAATCTCTTTATAATCTTTATTTTCTTTTCTCTAGCATGGGACCATATTATTACAGGTGGTTATTATAGTGCTTATAGCTTTGTTTATTGCGTTGCTTGTTTGCTTTATAATATGCTTTACCATGTATGTTGATAACATGTCATGTAGAATAAAGAGTGTCGCTCATTAAAAATGGTTCATCCATGTTAACATAAAACCTGGATTTCTAAAATATTAAGTGGGAAGGTTTTCGAAGAGAGCACCCAAGGCCTCTATTGTTGGTCCATAAGTAACACATGGTGATTCCGACCCCTAAGAAAGGATGCATCATGTATTTTAGGTTAGATCTTTGAAAGGATAATTTACTTTAGCATGTTTTATCATTGCTCACCCCTAGGTGTCAATTATAAACTATAAAAAAAGTAGTATGATGGTTAAACACTCAAGACTAATTGTACTATTAACCTCCTCTAGGACCTTTGTTAATAAAGTTAATGGCCAAAAAAAGTGATTATTAGTATATGCTAGATTAGATGGGTCTTGGATGGTATATACTAATCAGAGAGGATTTGTGTTCCTAATTGAATTTCGCAAGTCTTTCCTAGGTGGCTTGTTGGATTTTTAGTTAGGAAATATCGTTGTAAGGATATGATTTTTTCAACACATAAACACATTGTATGCTTACTTGTTTGTGTTGTCATACTAAATTGTTATTGAATGTTTGCTTATGTTTAATACATGAATCTATATTGTGGATTAAAATGTCTAAAAATACTTTATCTTCAATACTCAATAATAACTGGCAAGAACTATCATGATTGGAAACGAAACCTGAATATCATCCTATCCTTTGATAAAGTAAAATTTGTGCTAACCATACCATGTCCTCCTGCGCCTTCTAACGAATACACTAATGAACATATTCAAGTGTATGATCACTAAGAGGATGTTGATGATCAAGCCCACTACTATATCATGGCTAGCATGAATAACATGCTACAGGCTCAATATGAAGATCATAAGACTGCTTGTCAGTGTTGGGTTTTGATGGATTTTATGATTCAAATAAGCAATAGAAAATCAAAACTAATTCCTACAAAACCCTCGTAGGATCTATGCAATTTGATTATATTGATAAGAAAA
Source organism: Artocarpus hirsutus (assembly GCA_946598075.1). Taxonomy (NCBI): domain Eukaryota; kingdom Viridiplantae; phylum Streptophyta; class Magnoliopsida; order Rosales; family Moraceae; genus Artocarpus; species Artocarpus hirsutus. Next base: position 14,209 of record CAMOHE010044315.1, on the reverse strand, counting down.
TCATAGAATCTTACTAGGATGACAAAAGTGGCAAGATTGCTAGAAGGAAGCGAGCGGTCTTACTCTGGTGACACCCTAACTTGAGCTTTTCGTATTTGGAATCGAATTCAGACATTGTTACTTAGAGCAATGCTCTCTGCAAGTATTCACACGAACAGACTCTCTTAAAAAATGAATTGGCGTGCTAACACCCTCTCCTTGCATCAAAAGACTCTCCCTAATTTTAGGGTTTTTAATTTTTTGCCTTTTAGAATAAGAGAGCGCCTTTTCTCTTCTAATTCTGCCAAAAACCCTAAAACAAATATATATATATATATATATTGACTTTGAGAAAGATTTAGATTTTAACTAGAGTAAGCTATAATTCAAATATGATTCGTAGAATTTAGACAATGTCAGATTTAATGAATCTAGACATATCTAGTACATCGAATCAAGACATTATCAGGTTCATTGAACTTAGACACAGTAAACCCAAAATTCATTTTTGGTCTGTTCTAAGTGTGCGACCCTATAGGTTCACATAAAGTTGGTAGTGGGCTTGAAATTCTATTTCTGGCCCACAAATCATAAACGGCCTCTAGTAAGACATTATGATTATCCAAGTT
>CAMOHE010044315.1:0-13581 GCA_946598075.1 Artocarpus hirsutus | reverse complement strand
TGTAATTAGGGCCTTGATGTAATGGATAACATACGGGACTGGCCATCTCGTAGGAAATTGAAATTGCAGGAGAATTTTTTTTTTGAAAAATACCAAATTTTCACGACGGTTTTTCGCAAAAACCGTCGTGGAAGATTAGTCTTCCACGACAGTTTTCATGGAAAACCATCGTGGAAGCCTAGGATACCACGACAGTTTTTCACGAAAACCGTCGTGGTAGCCTAGACTACCACGACGGTTTTGCACAAAAACCGTCGTGGAAAATTACAGTTTAACTTGCCACGCGCGCCAATTAATCTATTCCACGACGGTAAAAAACCGTCGTGAAAAGTCGATCATATTCCACGACAGAGGTTTCCACGACGATTTTTTGACCGTCGTGAAATTTTTCCACGACGGTTATAAATCGTCGTGGAATCCACATTTTGTACTAGTGAATTAAAATATGATTCATAGAATCTAGACAATGTCAGATACATATCTAGTACATCAAATCTAGACATTATCAGGTTTATTGAACCTAGACACAGTAAACCCAAAATTCATTTTTGGTCTGTTCTAAGTGTGCGACCTTATAGGTTCACATAAAGTTGGTAGTGGGCTTGAAATTCTATTTCTGGTCCACAAATCATAAACGGCCTCTAGTAAGACATTATGATTATCCAAGTTATGCGAATGTCAATAATCTGATATAACCTAATATACAATAAATATTAAAGTCCTTTTGTCACTAGATACCTTGATTGAACATAAGACATAGTTTATGTCATCCTTATACTATTCAATCATATTATTTCTCAATCTTAAGTAGACTGATATTGATAACCCTTATCAATTCATTCTAGTATAGCCATACATTTTTCTTCAGTCTAACTTATCGAAGAACCCATAGATATCTTTCTCATAATAAATGAGGGATAAATTCCTTCTTAATCACTCACATTCCTCACATGATTCACTCTATATCCAACAACAATCCATTCTATCATCCTATTAAAGATAATATTAGAATGTGTCAAAATATAGAACTTGTCATGTAGGAAACAATGGTGACTTCAGGTCGGAAGACTAGGATAATACTATTGTGATGAAAATCACTCATGACAATTATCCATGTAGTATTCTCATAGCGGGTTGATCCAATACATCATTTCTCAAATATATATCTATGAGTTGACTTAGTATCTCATACATATGATTAGTAAAACATAATCATCAGTAAAACTTCATACTAGTCTTCATTCATTATTATCCTAATAATAATGACGGACTATGGATAATTTAGAATATAATTCAATTTTCACTTAAGAGTTTTACTATCAAGACAGATACTTGATGACCGTAGGCAGAATTAACTATTTATGGAATTAGAATAAAAAATAATAATGAAAATGTCTCTTTATTAATAAAATGCAATTGTAACAAAGTCAAAATGTAGTTATTACATAATTGGCTTAGGGCACATTACTAACAGTCTGATCGTGGATAATCTTGATAACATGTTTGGAGGTCAAGCCTTGACGAAGCAATAAAGGGCTCTTCGAAAGCTTCTTAACTATAAGCAAAGACCGGGGATGCTTGTGAAGGAGCATATGATATTGGTTAATGGTTACCTCACCGAGGCTCAAAATCCTTGGCGCCGACATTGATGCTGAGTCATAGATGACTATAATGTTTGAGACTTTTTCTAAGGAGTTCATCCCATTTGGAGCTTCATATAACTTAAGCAATAGACAAGATGTGATTTTGACTGAGTTGATAAAGTAGTTATAGGAGTTTGAAAACTTGATCAAGGAAGCTCCAGCTAGTGGTGAGGAAAATTTAATGATTGCATCTGGTTCCAATTCCCATTCTAGGAATGGAAAAAAGCAAAAGGCTAAGAATGTGAAGTCTTCTATTCCGACAAAGGGAAAGGATAAGAAGAAAAAAAAAGAGGAACCTGAAGAAGCTTAAATGTTTCTTCTATGGGAAGGTTGGGTACATAAAGAAACACTATAAGTGTGACGATCCGCCTTTTCGGCCATCACTTTACTTTCTTTAAACATCATTCTTGATATAGTAATCTTACTTACTTAGTAAGAAAATACTGAATTACAAAAATTTTTCTTTAACATTTAAAACTGTTGTGACCTTGTCGCCATTCCTGTTGAGACTTTGCTCAACCTTTGTCTTTAAAACTGTTTCAAACTGTTTCTTAAAACTACTAAGAAACATTTATTAAAACATAGCTTAAAACATCATTTCGTAATTTTATAGCACATTTAGTACAATGTATCGTAAAACTTTTGAAAACACTTCTTAAAACTCTTATTTCCTTAAAACCCTTGGAAACACTACATTATATAGTATAAAACCTTTTCTTTGCGTAGCGAAAGTAAACTGTAGTAGTATCCATTCCCACATCTCACATCTGCCCTTCTGCAGCACCCAGCTCTGCTAACGGGTCCTACTGGTCACCCATAAATTACCTACAGCATGAAAAACTTCTTATGAGCCTACTCTCAATAAGTTCAAACATAAACTCACAAAGCGTTTAAACATACTTTAAAACTTTTCTCATAAAAATCTTTATTCGAAACATTTTTCATAAACGTACTTCATAAACATTTTTCATAAAACATATCTAAAACGTTCTTCATAAACGTTTTCATAACACATTTCTAAAACGTTTCTTGTAAACATTTCCATAAAACATTTAACATACAACAATTCTCAGAATGCTTTTCTTAAAGCATCATTTATAAACCTTTTCTTGAAACATGAAAATGTTTTCCATAAACATTTCTCATAAAACATTCCATAGAATGTTTTTCATCACATACAAATGTTTTCATAAACATTTATTATAAATATTCACAATATATTTTCCATAAACATTTAACGTAAAACTTTATAATAAGGAATACAAGCAATTCATAATGCATGATTCCAATTATGCTCAATTATGTACTTCCAATTATGAGCATTTTACGAACACTCTTTTCTTACTTTAACTTACTACCTTCGTTCCTTAACTTTCTTTATCTTTCATTCACTTTCTATTCATGTCCTTATCTTTCCTTATCTTGCATTCACTTTCCTTATCTTACTTTAGTGTTCGTACCATCTCATTAATCATAAGATCATTAACATGATGCTTCCCTTGTGGAAGACTTGAGACCATCGATCACATGGTCACATACCTCATATCTTAGAGGTTAACTTTAACTTTACGTTCATTACCTCATAACACAGAGGCTGGTATGACACTTTTCTTTTTATCCTTACTTTACCTTCTTATTATCTTTTGTGAGCATGTCAGATGCAGTCACATCATATGCAAACACACTTGCAATTCATAGCTTGTGCTATAAAATTTATTGCATAATAAATGCAACTCATCACGTAATGTATGCATCATGTAATGCAACCACCTTTTACAAGTCATAACATATACTCTAACATTCATTGCATAACATATGCAACATGTAATGCAATCACATTTTGCAAATTACAACTTTTATTTCAAAACTTAACTGAATACATAACAAATGCATCATAAAGCTTATAACTTTAATTATAAAATATTATACATTGACAAAATGCAAAACATACTTTAAATCCTTTTTGAAAATCATAACTTGTACTTTTAAACACGTTATGCATATCAATATGCAATAGACTTTAAACATAACAATTGCAAACTCATTGCAAATCTTGTTTTAAACTTTAAAACCATTTGCATAATAAATGCAAATATACTTTAAAATTAACTTGCAAAGCAATTGCAAACACATTTGCAAACATATAAATAAGTAATTGAAAATCTTTTACTTTATGCTGTAGGTGAGATCTGAACTTACCCGTATAATACTCTAGCGTACTCTATTCCTTTCTTGTCTCGTTCCTTTCTCATTCCTTTCCCTTTCGTTGGTCAACTTCTGTGTCCTGATCATACGACAGCCGGCCCATTAATAATCTTCCTTTTTATCAATCCACTCGATTGATAATAAAACATAAACAATAAACATTCCTTTTTCTGTCACACATGATGGTTACTTTACTCAACGTATTACAAAACATTTTTTGTCTAATAACGTTATGCTAAATTGGAGTGTTCAGCTCCGTTCTAGCCATTTTTGATAAAATAACAATTTTGCCCTTGATGGGTTTTTTGTCCATTTCGTGACTTAACAAACTCATAACTTAACTTTAACATTCCCTTACAAACATAATATGAAAAATCACCACTAAGAAACGTTTCTCGACATCGAGCATTTTGGGTCCATTTTGATTATTTTTCATAAAATGAGCATTTTACCCTTGGTGTCATTTTCCTTCGTTCTTTCCTTAACTGAACTTAAAACCTTAAAACTTGGCATCTATCACAATGCATTTCAATACAGTACATACTGTAGGCGAGATTGCCACTTACTTGGACTCCGAGCTACACGGGTCCGGTTGTACCTTGCTGTATCCACAGTATGTGAAGCATCATCTGTAGTGCTCCTCGAGTGACCATAAATGGCTAGGAGTGCTTCCTGGAGATCATACATTCTTTAACATGTTGTTCTGGACTCTGACACTGTAGTCTGAATCACCTCGATCCACGTGCAGTCGGTACCAGACAATTTTCATCAGAGTGGAATTAGCTCAAACGAAGATTACCGTTGCATTTAGAGCATCGAAACGAGTCAGAAAGCGGTCTCCGATCGTCGATCGGAGGTCCAGATCGTAAAATCCCAATTTGATCGTTGACCGGCCATTGATCGTCGTTGACCGATGGTTGATCGGCGTCAACTGGCCTCGTTGGTGGCTGAGCTTGAGCCTATCCCCCCTAAATCGACCCTCTTGAGTCCATTGGTGGGGTCAATTTCACTTAATTTGGCCTCTATCTACACGAATCAGGCACGGGTTCCTTGGCCACAATCGACAACTCTGATCTCGGGTTCACGGCAAAGCTGCCGCAAAATTGGGTTGGGAAAAATGTTCCCCGTCCCTCTCTGAGCAGTTCCCCTATGGTGGGGCTGCTCGACTCGCCATGGAACGGTGGTCCTGAGGCTCCCATGGCAGCGCTAGGTGGCGGACGTCGACCGAGCTCCTCCGACAGTAGTTTCGTACAATTGAGGAGTGAAATCTCCTCCTCTCAACCCTCTAAGGGTGTTCGTGCCCTCAATTTGGCCCAACACGGCCTAAAACAGCAAACTGAATCCTCCCCTATGGTAGAGACACCGGCCCTAGTCGTTCTCCAGCAACCGACGGTGCTACGACACAATTAACTTGGGGGTTTCACTCACCGTCCCACTCTGAAGCTTTTGGTGGGGGCAGTGCACCTCATCGTTGCCACGGTGGTGCCACAACGGAGCTAGGGTGACTTCAATGAAGCCCTTCCAGCTGGAATTGAGCTGGGAACTTGGTAGTTTCTTGTTCCTCTCATCACCCTGAGTCCATAGAGACCAAAATCACCTCGATTGGTGGTCGGACTGTGAAGATATTAGCTCGGGAAATTTGGGTCTCACCGCCACTTTGGGCAGCGCGTGATCCCTCCTCCGGTGTCCTTTTGGGCTGCTCAGCACACAATTGAGCTCAGCTCATCGAGATCTTTCCAACGGTGTGGGAGGTGTCAAAAACGGAGTTCAAAATCTCAACTTCATTTTTATGAGGAGAGAGAAAGTGAGGAGAGAGAAAATCTGATAATTATCTGAATTTTCCTTTTTTTTTCTTTTTTTTTTCTCTCCTTGCTTTTATATTAAAAAGTGTGATCTACACTTTTTACACAGTCCAATTCCATACTGTGTGACTTTACAACAGTCCAATTCTTACGCTGCATTACTTTTACAGTGTAATCTGCATACTGCATAATTTCATCAGTGTATTTTCTTTACATTGTATTATTCCAATACCGTATAATTTCTATGTTATTATGCAGTATTTTTCCTTAAATCACGTTTTTCTTCTCGATTTAATCCTCAATTTAATGCATTTTCAGTGCATTAAAATTTCGGGTTGTTACAATAAGGACTTCCAATCTAAAAGAGGTAAGTGCGAACTTTTGGTTGTTGAAACTTATTTAATTGAACAATCAAGTGACACCTAGGTCATAGATTCTAGAGCAACTAATCATGTTTGTGTTTCTTTGCATGCGTTCAAGAAAACAAGAAGTCTGCTACATGAGCACTTCATGTTACAGATGAGTAATGGATCCTTAGTGTTGGTTGAAGTAGTGAGAGATGTCTGTCTTTATTTTGATAGTTATAGGAGTTTAGTTTTGAGATATTATTTTTATGTTCCCAAACTTAAAAAGAATTTGATTTATGTCACTTGTTTATTTAAAAATTCTTATTCAGTTTCCTTTAATAATAAAGTTATGATTCGTAAAATCAAATCTTTTTATGGATGGATACAAAACCATCTATACTTTATCAAACCTAAGATGGACTTACTACTGAACACTGAGATTAACGATATGTAATGCCCCAAAATTAATTAAGTATTATTAGTTTGTAAAATGGAGTAGTGTGCCATAAAGAATATTTTAAACTTAATTTGATCATTTTGTGAAATTTTTAAATAAATGAAATTTTTTATTATTTTAATGATTTTTAGTTACTCTTAATTATTTTTGTTTGTTATTTTAAATTTTGAAACAAAATAATTTGTCAAATGCCAACCACGTCTTTTTTTAAAACCGTGGGTGGTACATGGTTCATTTTGTTGGCTTTGCTTCTCTCTCTCTTTGTTTATTTAAACTCTCTCTCTTTCCCTCTTTCGTTCTCACGTTCACTCTCTCACTCCTTCTCTCACCTGTCTCTTTCTCTTCTCTTTGGCTCTCCCTCTCTCTCAATTTCTCTCAAAATTTTTGAATAAAAAATCATGCCCAAGCTCAGGTCTAGCGAATTGGAGGCTCAGGGACGTGATTGAGCAACCAAAAACATGATTTAAAGCTTCGATTCAAGGTTAGTTTTTAAATTTCAAAACTTTTTCAAATTTCAATTTTCTTAATATTTTGACATCAAAGCTTATTTAAGTTTAGGGAACACTTGATCTAAGTTAGAGAAACTTAGAGCAACTAGAATTTAAGCTTTATTTGATCAAAAACATATTTGAATTGAGATTTTCTATTTTTCTTCATTTTTCTCTATTTTTGGATTAAATTGGTTCAAAAGAGTTTTATAATGTTTTTCTATCATTTAGATCTGATTCCCATGCCTGAGAACTGATAAAAACAAGTTAGAAAGAAGATTTGGGCTTGGGAGGCCGGGAAGCCGTACTAGAAAATTCTAGAATTTTTTCAGTTTGACAGGCCGAACTTTGTGTTCGGTAGGCTGGATTCATACGTCCGATAGGTCGAACCTAAAAAAGTTTGACCAACCGGATCTGGACTTCCAGCAGGCCAAACTACATAGTTCGGCCGGCTGAACCAGGGCATTCAGTAAGCCGACCGACATGGTGGAATTTTGTGATTTTTTATTCATTTTCACCGTTTTGAACCCTGATTTAGATTTTAACGATATAATATGATTTTATAAACTCAAATAGCATACTAGGACACCATGAGACAATTTGATGACATAGGATGTTTTAAGCTAGATACTGATAGACTCAATTTATATATTTAAGGTTGTCCGTGGTTCCGCGGAGCTAACGTATAGCAAACCAGGATTACGATACGGGACACCGGCACACGTATTGAGGTAGGACTCCTACCCCTTTCTTTGGTAGCCAGGTTTTAATGAATTTGGCCTCACAAGATTTTTCCAAAATATATTTTCAATAAATGATATAACATTTTGAATGTTTTCAAAAGAGGGCTTCTGGCCCCAATATGATTTCTTTCAAAACGATCTTTTACAAAATGATTTCCTTCAAAGTGATTTCTTCTGAAATGATTTCATTTAAAACGAATTTCAAGGAACGGTTTAGATGAATTTCTTAACAATATTTATTATTTGACAAGGAATGAATGCTCATAATGAATGAAATAATGCATGTAATTAAGAACACTCGGTAAATGGGTTTTAAAAAATAATAGAAATATATATGCGGGTATGATGCCATATCAGAGATCGGGTTGTGTAGAATGCAACCTTGGGGGCAGGTCCCGAAACCCAACTGGACGACGACGATAGTGTTATACACATGGTTTGCTTAGGAAAAGAGAATGATATTCTTTCTGGTCGACCAGCATATGGTTTTGGTAAGATTAATTTTATTGAATTTTTATTTACTTATTTATTTATTTATGTCCATTTTCTAATTACTTTCTCAAATGATGAAATTTTCTTTAAAACTAAATATTTCAAAATATAGTCCTACTGAGCCTTGCGCTTACATTTTCCTTGTTTTTGAAACCTTTTCCCTCTAGGTGGATATCAGCTTAGGATTAAAGAAGAGCCCACTGCCCAGACTCGCGAGCAATGAAGGCTCTTGAGTAGATTAGTAGTTGTAGTAATTTAAGGCATGTATCGTTTAAATTTTATTTTTCATGTTGGACTGTAACTGTAATAATTTATTGTTGGTACTATGTGTGTGCACACATTATGGGCTGGTGGGACCCAGCACATACCCTCCTTGCCCTCTTTAATATTTTATTTCTATCATTTCTACCTTATTTGTTAAATTATTATAGATGTTTGTTAAAAAAAAGGATTATAAATTATCACATTTTTCACAATTAATTAAATTCTTAAACTTATATTTTTATCCAAATTTCTTCTCATTTACCTTAATCAACCTTCCACGTCACCTCCCGTACTTTGTGACATGACAGAATGGTATCAGAGCTCAAGATTATGAACCTTGGGAGTTGTGCACACATAGGTACGATAGTGAAAAGCCTTTTACAGTCTAATTTTGTCTTTAGAATTAAGAGAATGGCACCTGGGCGTCATCCAGCTATGGCTGACGTAAGTTCCTCAATAGAGGAATGTATGGTAGAGGCATCATTTGTCACTTTTGACAAATGACAGTAAGGGTTAGGCTTGAAATTTCCAAAGCAAGTCGCGAGCATGAGTGCCTTAAGGAGCTTAGACATGTGTTTACCCTAGCTTGTAGTGGAAAAAGAGGGTCTGCATGTGGTTGAAAACTGGTTAGACTTAGTATTAAAACATATGGATGCCCTTGGTGTATCCGTAGTCTGTCGAGTGGAACTCGTGACTCGTAAGCTGATAGGCGGTGCTGACACTTGTAAAAGTAAGCGAAGCATCTGGAGAATAGTGGAAGTATTAGAGGGGAAATATTTAAGGAATTGTTTCGAGAGCTTCATTTTCACAAGAATGCAAAGACCAAGGGATCGTCGGATTCTACTAGTTGGAGTAGGGCGATGAGACGGTTCAGGAATACGAGGTCCAGTTTAATGAGTTGGCTAGTTTGCTCCATCTATCGTAGCTTTTGGATGTGAAAGGTATATCAAGTTCCAGGAGTTGAGACCGGAGAGGGTGCAGCCGTCAACCTCAACCTCAGCCTTTATCTCCACCTCAACAACTTCTTCAGTTTCAACTTCATTAGTTTCCACCGCAGCAGTATCGACCGATGAACCTAAGACGTAGTAGCATTAGTAGAGGAAAAGGAAGAGGCTCAAGTTCGAGTTCGCACCATAACTTTAGGGAGTTTGGAAGCTCAAGACTAGTGGCATGACAGTCAACAGTACGGTTCCTATTCTTTAGTCTTTAGTTTTGGTTGTCTTTGATATTGGTGCCATTCATTCTCTTGTTTCGAGTCCATTTGTGCATGCCTTGGAAATAGAAATAGAGGGATTTGATGAACCCTTAGTAATTACCTCACCATTGGGGTGGGTGTGTGTGTAATTTATGTAATATATATATATATATGTAAATACCTTATAAGATAACGATTGGGGATGAGGCCCTAGAAAGTAATTTGATTATGATCCCCGTGAGTACTTATGATTGACCCTAGGAATGGACGGGTTGCCCAAAAATGTGCAACTGTAGTTGTCGCACTAAATAGGTAACCCTAGAGATCGATAGGGGGACGATGATCGTTTAATAGGGTGGTAATGATCGAGTAATGAGTGAGTAATTCATAAAAACGTGTCTAGGTGTGCAAGAGAAACCTAGTCTGCTATATACATTACATATATTTATATATATTTCTCTTAGATCTAGGGGAGGAATCTAATGCTGCAGGAAGGGATGTAGCAACATCAGTAGCTCATGAGTTCGAGGGTGTCTTCCCCGATGGGTTATCGTGATTAGCATCACACTGAGAGGATTAAGCTAGTATTAAGTCAATCCCGAGGGCCGCTTTGACTTTAATAGGACCGTGTCATTTGGCACTAGTAGTAATAAGGGAATTAAGGAAGCAGCTTCAGGAACTTACAGGCAAAGTATATATTCAGGACTGCATAAGATACGTCAGTTTTGCTTGCCAAGAGGCACAACATTACGCTCAGGTTGCACGTTGAATTATCAGCAGCTAAATCAGGTCACCGTGAAGGACGAATATCCCAGGCCCAAGATCGATGAGTTATTTGACCAGGTAGGGAGTTCCTGATAATTCTTGAGAGCAGATTTGCGATCCGGTAGCACCAACTGCATGCCTAGAAGGTCGAATTTGAAGCATCTCATTTTGAGTAAGCCATCTTAATAGATACATCAAGGATTGAGGCTATGGTGCAACAAGGGCGACCAAAGATCTCAACCGAGATTCGTAGCTTTTAGGACTCATCGGGTACGATAGAAAAGTTCACGAAGGATTTCCCAAAGGTAACGGCTCCATAGACGTAGTTGATCGGGACAAGTGATAGGTTTGAATGGGACGAGGAATGTAGATGTGCTTTCCAATAGTTGAGAGATAGATTGACTACCACTCTTGCATTTGCTGCATCAAACAGTGATGAGCTTTATGAGATCTACACCGCTGCAGTGGGACAAAGGTTTAGATGTGTGTTGATGCAGCATCAACAAGTTGTGACTTATGGATTGTAACAGTAAAAGCCTTATGAGCAGGACTTCCCTACTCACGATTTAGAACTCGTTGTAGTGACTTACGCTTCGAGGAATCTAGAGGAGCCACTAGCTAGAGTGATATTTCAGGTATACTTAAATCATAGTGGCTCAAGGCATTTGTTCACTCAGAGAGATTCAAATTGAAGGCAGCAATGGAAGGTGAAATGTATAGAGGGCCAGGATATCTCACTGTAGTATCATCTAGGTAAGGCCATTATGGTTGCAGACGTGCTCAGCAATGGTTATTAGGGATTCGTGCGTATCTAGCACTAAAGGAATAGAGAGAGACGTTATTGTGGGCAAATATGGATTGTAGTACCGTCAAGACTTCGATTAGGTATCAGCATGCTTTAGGGATTTGACTTAGGCACGTGTTCAGATGATAAAGCAAAATCAATGATGAGACTAGAATTTTCAGGAAATATGGATACGAATACAGACCAAGGAGTAGTCTGAAAACCAGAGGGTTCCTGCAAATAGGTCGTTGGATTTCGAGAAGTGTTTGGCAGTGCCTACAATCGAGGAAATGACAAGGACCTTGATGGATGAAGTTCGCAAGTTTTTGTTTGCTAGTCACCCTAGGAGCTCGAAGATGTATTGCGGTTTACAGAGACAGTACTAGTAGAGAGGCATGAAGAAAGACGTCCTAGAATGTGTGGTTGAATATGTAGCTTGTCCTTAGGTAGCGGCCAAGCATTAGAAGTCTGCTAGTTAGTTTTAGTCGCTTCGTATTCCTAGGTGGAAATAGGATGCATGTCGTGATGATTTCCTCATCGAGTGGCCGAGGATGGAATAAAATCATGATGTGATTTGGGTCGTCATTGGCTGGTTGATGAAATCAGCACATTTCATATTCTTCAGGTCGACGTGTTTGAGGCAAGTTCTTGGAGGAGAAGAAGCTTTAGGGTACAGACTTGGATTTCGACACGGCTTTTAGGCAGTCCGAATGAGTTATTTAGATTCTTGAGGATACATTACGTGCGTGTTTTTGATTTTGGTAGGAACTGGAAGAAATAATTGCATTTAGTGGAGTTACATACAACAATAGCTACCAAGCAAGTATCAGGATAGCACCATTTGAAGTACCCTACGGTCAATCGTGTCAATTGCGGTGATTCGGGCAGAATCGAAAGTCAAGACCATTATTGAACCTGAAGAGACCTGCGAGAACAACAAAAAGGGGGCTATTGTGTTACGTAATCGATTGAGAGCAGCTCAAGGTAGGTAGAAGAATTGTACGAACAGGAAACGCTAATCTTTAGAACTCGAAATAAAGGATTTTGTCCTCTTAAAGGTTTTGCCATGCAGGTAAGTTTTGCATTTTAGTATGAGCGAGGAACTTGCACTAAGGAATGATGGGTTATTTGAAATTCCTCCACGTGTTGGAATGATCGCTCATTGCCTCGATCTTCCTTTTAAACTCCCATATTCATGTCATATTCCAGGTGTTGATGCTCTAGAGATGTCTGCTCATATCCTGGACTAGGAAATGAATAAGTTAGAAGCACGTTCAAAAATGTGTGTATTTGTAGTATATCCAAAAGGGACAAAAGAGGGTTATTTTTATAACCCAAAAAGAAATAAAGTCATGCTTTCAATGAACGCAACTTTCTTTGAGGAAATTTACATAAATGATTTTAAGCCTCGTAATAGAGTAGTACTTGAGGAGTTGGCAAGTGATTCGACACTCTAGGGGTTCCAATTAAAACCAGTCCAATCAATGTGAAAAAACTGCCCTAACAATAACCTAGGGAGCTTCAGTTTAGTGGGAGGATCGGGCATCAACTCAAAAGGTATATGTTCAATGGTGAAGCTTACTTGGCTAAACCAGTTGAACATAATAGGGATCCTTACACTTACAAGAAAGCCGTGGAGGATGTTGATTCAGATCTTTGGATAAAAGCTATGATCATTGAGATAAAGCTATGAAGAGTAACCTAGTCTAGGAGCTTGTGGACCTTCTCGAAGGGGTAAAAACCAATAGGGTGTAAGTGGGTCTACAAGAGAAAGAGAGCAGTATATAGGAAAGTTGAAACCTATAAGGCTATGCTGGTAGTGAAAGAATACACATAAAAGGAATGAATAAATTACGAGAAAACCTTTTCACCTATAGCCACACTTAATTCTATCCACATTCTCTTGTCTATTACTGCCACTGTTGATTATGAGATTAAATAACTAAATGTCAAGACGGCTTTTTTGAATGGCTATCTTGATGAGACCGTTTATATGGCATAACTAGATTGGTTCAAAGCTAAGGGTCAAGAGAATGTATGTATGCTACTAGAGTCTATTTATGGACTTAAGTAAGCTTCTCATTCTTAAAACATAAGATTTAGTTAAGTGATCAAGACTTAAGGGTTCGAACAAAATGTAGACAAACTATATGTTTATAAACACATTAAGAATAGGAAGGTGGGTTTTGCTATTGCTATATATAAATGACATTCTACTAATTGGCAACGATGTTGGGGTATTGTCATTGGTCAAATTATGATTGACTAAGCAGTTTGACATGAAAGACTTATGTGAAGCTAATTATGTTCTCGGTATCCCAATCTTTTGGGGGAGGAAGAACAAAATAATAACTTTATCCTAAGCCACCTACATTGAAAAGATTCTCGAGAAGTAT